>PVKA01026563.1:20823-31665 GCA_004027165.1 Ctenomys sociabilis | reverse complement strand
TTTCTCCCTCTAGTCTAATAGATTTAGCTAATGATTTCAAAACTGTATTGCTTAGGAGAGGTGATAGAGGACGTCCTTGTCTTGTACCAAATCTAAGAGTGAAAGATTTCAGTTTTTCCCCATGTAGAATTATATTAGCTGTCATTGATGGCTTTTATCAAATTGAGGTAGAGGTTTTCTATTCCAACTTTCTGTAGGACTTTGAACATGAATGAATGTTGGACTTGTCAAATGCTTTTTTTGCATCCATTGTTATGATTGTGTGGTTTTTATATTTCAGTCTATTAATATAGTGTATTACATTTATAGAGTTTCAAATATTGAACCATCCTTGCATCCCTGGGATGAATCCTGCCTGGTCATGATGTATGATTTTCTTGATGATTTGTTGTATTCTATTTGCTAGGATTTTATTGAGGATATTTGCATCTAGGTTCATGAGGAAGATTGGGCTGTAGTTCTCTTTTTTTAGTTGTGTCTTTCCCTGGTTTTGGAATTAGTATAATACTTGCCTCCAGAGATGATTTTGGGAGCACTGCTTCCGTTTCAATTTCATTGAAGAGTTTGAAGAGTGTAGTGCTTATATCTTCTATAAATTTCTTGTAGAATTCAGCTGTGAATCCAGCAGTTCCTTGAATTTTCTTTGTTGGAACGCTTTTTATGTTTCATATCTCATTGGCTGTTATTGGGTTATTGA
The DNA here is from genome assembly GCA_004027165.1 of Ctenomys sociabilis. NCBI lineage: Eukaryota > Metazoa > Chordata > Mammalia > Rodentia > Ctenomyidae > Ctenomys > Ctenomys sociabilis. The sequence continues at coordinate 30,968 of PVKA01026563.1, read as the reverse complement.
GACTTCTTGATTCTGTTTTGCTAATTTGTACCTTTCAAGGAATCTGTCCATTTCTTCTATGTCTTATATTTTGTGAGCCCAATGTTCTCAAACTAGCTATTGATAATCTGCTGAATTTCCATTGAGTTTGTGGTGATTTCACCTTTTTCATTCGTTTTTGCTTGTAGTTGAATTTTTTCTTTCCTCTTTTTGATGAAGTTAGCTAGAGGCATGTTGATTTTCTTTCTTCTTTGAAAGAACCAGTTTTTGGATTCATTGATTCTTTGAACTGTTTTCTTCATCTCAATTGAATTGAATTAATTCTGCTCTAATCTTCATGATTTCTTCCTGTGTTGGGTTCTGGGTTTTGTTTGCTCTTCTTTTTCTAGATGTCGGAGGTGCACCATTAGGGTGTTCATTTGTTCCCATTCTGTTTTCCTAATTTGAGAGTTCATAGCTATGATTTTCCCGCTGAGAACTGCTTTCATCACATCCTATAAATTTTGATAAGTTGTGGTTAAATTTTCAGTGAATTGTAGATATTGTTGAATTTCTTGTTTAATTTCATCTACAACCCGTTGATTACTGAGTAGGGTGTTGTTTACTTTCCATGTATTTAGCACGTTTTTCTGGGTTTTTTTGGTTTTTTGTCGTTTATTTCCAGTTTATTGCACTGTGGTTGGATAATATACACGGGATAATTTCTGTTTTCTTGCATATACTTAAGCATGACCCATGGACTAGTATGTGGTCTATTTAGGAAAATGACCCTTATGCAGCTGAAAAAAAAATGTGTATTCAGCTATGGTTGGGTGGAACATTCTGTATATGTTCACCAGGTCCATTTGTTCCAAGCTCTGGTACAGTTCTGCTACTTCTTTGTTGATTTTTTGTCTGGTTGACCTATCTTTTTGAGGTAAGGGGATACTAATGTGTCCTGTTAAGTGTGTGATCTTAGATATTAGATTTTTTATGTCCATTAACTATGTTTTACATAGTTGGGTGCTTCTGTGTTTGGTGCATACAGATGTATGAGTGTTACCTCTTCCTGTTGAATTCTTCCCCTAACCACTATATAGTGTCCTTCTTTATTTCGTTTGATCATTCTTGGTTTGAAGTTAAGACTGTCTGAAAACAAGGTTGCTACCCCTGCTTTTTTCTGTGATACTGGGGCATGAGAATTGTTTTCCATCCTTTGACTTTAAGCCTATAAATGTATTTTTGAGGTAAGTGTGTTTCTTGTATACATCATATTGTTGGATTTTGTTTCCTAATCCACTGTGCCAGTCTATTTCTCTTAATTGGTGAATTGAGTCCATTTACATTGATGGTTATAATTTAAATATGTTGACTTATGATTGTTATGATATTTACCTGCTAGCGTTTATTCCTTTTTATCCTGTGTTTAATTGTTTGCCCTGTTTAGTGGGTTGCTTCCATTCTCATTAGTGGAGTTCTGGTCATTGTGGTCTCTCTCTAGAACATCTTTCAGTAGCCTGTGTAGGGATGGCTTTGTCATCATGAAATTCTTTAGTTGTTCTTTGTTGTGGAAGTATTTCATTTCTCCATCAAACTTGAAAGAGAGTTTTGTAGGGTATAGTACTCTGGGCTGGAATTTGTTTTCATACAGGACTGAAGAACTCTGCTCCATGCTCTCCTTGCCTTCTTGGTTTGTGAAGAGAAGTAAGCTGTAATTCTGATGGGTTTTCCTTTGAATATGATCTGCTTCTTTTCTATAGTAGGTTTTAGTATATTTTTCTTGTGTTGGATTTCTGGGATCTTGACTATTATATGTCTCGGTGTGTTTTTAGTTGGGTTGAAGTTATTTGGCGTTCTGTATGCTTTCTTACCTGAATGTTAGATTGTATCCTCATATTTGGGAAATTTTCTGCTATTACTTCTGCCTATATTCTTTTTATGTCATTTGTATTGACTCCTTCTTTCTCATTGATGCCTATTAATCTCACATTGTTCATCTTGGGATCATCTAGCAGGTGATGGATTATTTTTTCCTGCATCCTAGTTGTTTTTAAGAGATCCTTTCTCACCTTTCACTAGCTGCACCAGCATCTTGAAGTTCTGAAAATCTGTCTTTGCTTTCACTCAAACGGTTTTGTGATTGATATCTTAAGTTCTGCTGTATCTCTTTCACTCTGCTTCATGTGATCTATTTCTTTTCTGTATTTCTCATTCCAGTAATCCATCATATTTCTAATCTCTATTTTTTAGCAATGTCTTCTTTAGAGTTAACTACTAATTCTTCTACTGCAGAGTTTTTTTTTTCCAAATTAAATTTCCTCCATATAATTCCATAATTGATTCTCTACTTCAGATGCTATGATTCCAAAGATTCCTTTTTCCTTTTTCTGAAATTATTTCTACTCTTTAGTTTCTCTTTACCTTTCAGCTGTTGTTTCTTTGCTTGCGATGCTGTTAATTCATATGTTTCACCTGGAATAGTGTTCTCTGCACTTGTTCTTGGTGAGTATTGGGTTTCCCCCATATGTTTCTGGATTTGATTCATTACTTCAGATGCTATGTATTCAAAAATTTCTTTTTTTATTTCAGGTGTTAATTGTGGTCTAGTTTCTCTATACCTTTCTGCTGTGTTTCTTTGCTTTTGCCTCTGTTAATTCTTTCATTTCAACTGAACTAGTGTCCTCTGCACTTATTATTGGTCTGTTCAAGGCCTGAGATTGCATTTTGCTTCTTGTCTTTGTCGTTTTGTGGTGCAGTTATAACCTTAGCACATAGTGATATTTGTTTGATATTATCTAGTTATACCTGGCCTGGATCTAGCTGTTGTGTTCAGTTCCTTTTTGCTGTAGCCCTTCTGCCACAACTGTGCGCCTGTGGTTCCCCTCTGTTGTGTCCCTGGCCTAGGGAGCACTGAGTAGCGCAGAAGCTTTCCCACACACTCACCGGGCTGTGTTGGTATGGATCAGGGCCTAGAACACTCACAAAACTTCACTTGCTAGGCAGGGTTGGGGGCAGGGACTCCTGGGAGTTGCAGGGTGGGAAGGGCTGAGAGAGTCAAAACTTCTATCTTGCTCCCCGGCGTTGGGGGCAGGAGCTCCTCACGGTGCTCACGAGAGGCGCAACAGGAAGCTGATATTTCTCCCACACACTCACTGGCCTTGGCCTGGGCTCAGGTGGATCAGGGGCTGGACGAGGCTCCTTCTGTTATAAATTTTGTTGATCATAAATTTTTTGTTGTTTGCATTGAAATGCCTGTTGTTGCTAGCTGTAGCATGTCCCCTTACTTGGGTTATGTATGTTACTCATCTCCAAAGTCCCTTTTCATCTATAAGTGGGAGATGTGGCATTGGCCTGTGGTGCCAGGCAGTGAATTGAGACAGCCATGCATCTGACATGTGCCATGTACTTTTTTCATGGATGCTGTTGCCTGAAAGAGAGAAGTGTAAGTTCTGAGATGTTAATGTTTCTGTGTTTGATTTGTTTTGTTTTCCAGACTTTTCTTAATATAACTTCGAGAGGATATATAAGGCCATTGTGAATCATGCTGTCAAAAATATAGTAGACTCATAATTTTATATAAACAGTGCCAAATTAAGCTTAAGAAACTGTCATCTACTTCCTCATTAATAAAGGAAGTATAGCCAGCTGTCATTTGAATTCTTCCTGTTCCAAGATTTATATAATGGTATAGTCTTCATTGTGCAGTTAATTTCCTTTCTTTTCTCCTTCCCTCTGAATATAATTGGCCTTTAATATTTCATAGCTCTTTCTCCCCATCTCTTTTGACTCCCTTCTTGATTTTTTTTCATGAATACTAAAATGTGTTGTATTACCTCTGGGGCAAGTGACATACTGGGTGTTGGATGTACACTGTCGAAAACTGCAAACCTTGTTCCAGCAATGATGGAACTCAACAGTTTTGTGTAGGAAGCCTATATAACACAAATATGTCATGCTTATATAACCACAGTTATATAATTTTTATTTTAATTTTTATTCATTTTAATGAGAAATAACAATGAGATAGTTTCAGAATAGGTTAGTAGGACAGTTACAATAATTAATGCATTGCATATTGTTGTCTTCTTAATAGTTATTCACAGTAGAAGATGCAGACATATCTTGTCTAAACACTATTAGTACAAATCTTTCTTCTCATTGAACTATAAATTATATAATTAGAAAGAACAGGCAAGATGACAATGTGTGGGAAAGTGAAGGTGCCTGACACAATTTAAATGATTTGTCAAATCAAATTTCCAAAAGATAGAATGGGTTGAGTTGAGAGTTAGAGTGCCATTGCAGGCAGTGGGCCATGCCTGGAAAGAGCCCTAGTGGGGTTTAAGAGCTTGGAAGACAACTACAGATTTGAGTATGGTATTTGTGAGTGCGGCTGAAAGGTCATGCAGACACTGAGACCAAATTACAAATTTTGCATGTAATATTAAGTGCCATAGGAAATATAAGATAAATTTTCAGCAATGAAAATGGATTTTTTTTTTTTAGGCTGGAACAATTACAACCTCATAGGATTTATGTGTTTGCGAGTATACATGAATGCCTGTGTATGGTTCTGGGGACTGAACCTAGGGCCTTCACACTATATCTCTGACTCTTGTTAATTTTCTTTTTAATTTTAAGAAAAGTGTTGCTAAATTACTAATTATTAATACTAAGTTGCTAAATTACTCAGGCCGGGCTCCAGCCTTGGAGTCTTCTGCCTTAGTCTCCTAAAGTGCTACAATTACAGCTATGTGCCACCATAGGAAATTTTGTTTGTTTTAAAACTACCTTTTAATTTTATTTTAATTTTGTACACAGAATAGTATATCAGACAAAGTGAATGCAATTTTAGGCTGTACAGGTTTTTTCTATGGTCAAAATTAATTTATTGTTTCAATCAGAAGAGAGGATTTTTTAAAATCTGTTTTTCTTCTTTCCCTACCCAAACCTGATTTTAACCAGGGTTTCATTACATTTTCTTACTTTTTCTTCTTTGCTTGGTCCTTGAAATGCTGACAGAGCAACATTGCAATCATCCATAAACCTTGAGAGCAGATGTTACCCAGACTTGTGAGTCTGATTCTACAGGGCTAGGAATCGCAGATTAGGTAGAAAACAGGGCTTCCCAATATATTTAAGAGGAATGCTTTCCTAACACAAATTCCATTGCCAACCAGCAAAACTAGTATCATTGTCTTTCTCAGGCTGAGACACAATGCCCAACACCTGCAGATTAAAGAAGAGGTTTGTTTTACTGCATAGTTTGTAGCAATTTCAGTCAAATTTAGCCCATTGTGTATTTCACATGATAGTGTTTTGAGGGAGAATTATTGGAGATATTGATCTGAACTAATTATAATCATTTTCATTCAGTGCATACTTAGTATCATATCCATTCTTATTGTACACAGAGGCATAAATATCCAAACATCACTGTCAAAGAGATCACAACAGACTGTGTGTGTGTGTGTGTGTATAAAGAGAGAGTAGGAGGTTGCAGAAAATCAAATATGTTAGGAAAGGCAAAAGTGAGGAGACTGTGAGGAAAAAAAACAACACAAAAACAGTGGTTGTGACGAGGTGTAAGAAAGTTAAGTATGTTTGAAAAAAGTTTCAAGGCAATGAAACTACCATAGTTATTCATTTGTCAAAATCATGAGTAAAGTAAGGTGACAGTGTGTTGTTGCCCATTGAGTGTAGCAGGCCAAGGGTGTTGATTGAAGCTTATGTGCAGGCTGGGAGTAATGAGGAGTGTCTTTGCTAAGAACCTAAAATTGCTGCAAAAATAAAGTATATTAATTAGAATGAATATGAAAAGAGATGGCATTGCTGCTTTGGAGCTAAAGTAAACTACAGAAAGGTGATTCTTTGAAAACAATACACTTATTTGAGATGCACTTTGCTTTAAGTAATTGGCATTTTTTCAAGCAAAGTGCAATTTATTTTACAAGTCTTTAAAAGGAGATCTTGGCTCATTGATAGATCTGGATTCTAATTCCTTCTCACATGGAGAAACTTGATCACTCTGGTCCCATCCTAGAAACTCACTGGCTGTCATCCATAGAGAGGGCATAGACACCACAAGCCACACTGACCCCACCCCCAGGTGCACTGAGCTGGCCACTACATCTGGGTGTGGTGGTGCATGCCTGTAATCTCAGCTCTGGGAAGGCTGAGAACAGGAGGATCACTACAAGTCTGAGCTGAGCAGTGAACCCTTTATCAAATACTTTTAAAAAGAGGGGGGATAAGAAAAGAAAATGGCATAGTATGTTTGCATAATTTGCTTCGTTGGCTCAGCTGCTGGCTTTGATAGAATAGGTGTTCTCTATTGAAGTTTGAAGGACCCAGGTAGTATTTCTATGTTCCTGACCAGTTATTTTCTCAGGTGTTAAGGGTGTGTGTGGAAGTGAAGAGGACACAAGATGAGGTAACTTCTACCACTTGTTTTTTATCCTCAATTATTTCATTCTGTAGTAGTCATATTTCTCTGATTTTTGAACATTATTTATACAGAATTTTTAAAATTAAACTTCAGTTTTCTAAAGAAAGTAATCCATGCATACATACATACAGAGTGATCAATGAGAAAGTAGAATTCCTACCCTCCCAATCCTGACCAAGAATGAAAACTATAAATTAGCTTCCTCAAGTGATAAAACTGAAAAAAAAAAAAAAAAAAAAAAAAAAAAAATCATGTGAAAGAAAAAACAGGTTAGTAGCACCATCTACAGGCTATTGAAGAGGAAAGCTTTCTGTGTAGCTCAAATGCAAAGGGTTTGTGGCTAGTGGAATAAAAATGACTCATCCTCCCTCTTTCAAATGTGCTGTTTGTAGAATTTGCTAATTTCAATATTTTTTTCTTCATCTCTCATACATTTATAAATGTCTCACTATTACTTCAGTTATCCTAAACTAAGGGAATATTTACCAGGTCATCTGTATATTTTCATTATATATCACTTGTTTAGAAATTCTGCTTCCTCTCTGAAATAATGCTCTGTGAAATGCATTCGAATTATATAAATTCCAGAAAGCTTATTGGATAATAGTTTATGCTATTAGACCTGAGACATAAAACCTGCATTTAAGAGTTAGTTTTCACTCTTCTGTATACCTATAGGACTTATTGTATTGTTTATTTCCATTATGGTAGAACCAGTCAGGATAAACATTCCTGGGTTGCCTTTTTTCTACCACAGTCCTAGGTGTTGAAGCCAAAGGGGCATTACAACTGAACTACATCCCCAATCTCTTTCTTCTCCATCACCTAAAAAAAAAAAAAATGTTGCTTTTGCTAGATTGCTCAGGCTGGCCTAAAATGTGAGACCTACCTACCTTTGTGCACAAATATCCAGGCCTTGGTATAATTTTATGTGTTTCTCTGTGCTTCCTTTTCTCTTTTAAATGGTGATGTTCTTGATATATTACCTCCTTGGCTCAAGGTGATCTCTTGAATCTTTTCTATCTTTAATTCGATACTCAAAACCAGTTTGTGGCATAGACATTTATTTTTAAAAGGAATCTGGAAACTCCTACGTGTTAATAGTGGATATAGGAGTTTTATTCCCCAGTACCTTAGTTGCCTAATTTTTGTTTTGTTTTATAGTGTATAAATTGATATTATTGACAAACCTAGAAAATGTTATTAAAGCCTTTAAAAGTCTGAATCATTCTGAATCATTATGTATTTATGCTATCAGAAAGGTTGCAATTTTCTCAGAAAATGTATTACAATTCAGTTAATAATTGATATACTTACAAACTGTTGGTAGAGTTTCTGTTTTGTTCTGTTGTGTTTCTTATTTACAGATGGTTAGTCATTTTTGGAATGCACAGAATAGGTTTTCAACAAGGTATATAACACTGTAGGAAGACATGCAACACTCACTCCCCCACAAAAAAGACTGATCATAAATTATAAAGATTAGAAAAATTTTACGTGAAAAGTGTTATATCTTGCACATATGAGAGGAGACACATAGTGAAGTAAAATAAAAAGCAATTAGCTGGACAAAAATTGGAATATGAATTGTTTGAGTTCCTACAGAAGAAAGCGTGGTAGAGCCTAACACATTGGCGTCAGGAGTTTAATAGATTAAGTTTTACTAGTTCAGTTGGTGACAGCTTATACTCATGGGAAACTTGGTGATGTTTATATTTTTTATTGTAGAACTCATTTTCCATTTGTAAAAAAATAATTATACATGAAACACTGGGGCATTTCTTTGTAAAAAATAAAGTACTAGTTCTCATCTCAATAAGGCTTTAAAATGAACTGCACTGGTGTATAGTTCCACCATGAATATTTTTCCCTGTTTTTCTTGCACCAGATGGCACTGTTTAGTTCTGTTTCAGAGTCTTGTTCTGGAACTTTCTTTGAGAGAATCAGATTTAGTCCAGCTTATCAGTGACACCTCTGTATTCTTCACGAGGTCTTTACCAATGCTTGTAAATGACCATTGACTCAGATATGAGCTCTTTATTGGAGGTCCTGTGGTTTTTTCCAGTTGCAGGTTTGCTGTGGAGTGAGCCTGCTAACACAGCTAAAATCTATGTTCTCACAGCATTCAGCCTGTATTTTGGTTGGAGACACATTGCATCAGTGTTGATCTACAGAATCCTAAGAAGCTGTTTTAATAATCTAAAGCATTTTGCAGTTATTTTTCCAATAGTAGTGCAGCACTAATCATAGAGATTTTTATGAACTCTTGTGGATTTAAATGTGTCATGTCAGTGTATTGAAATACAGATTCATCATATTACCTTAAGAAAGTAAAATATTGAGTATTATTGTGTGTACAGTGCAGTACTGGTAAGTACTGTGTAGCACTCTGTGTTAATTCTCAGTGCTGGCTTACAAAGAGATGAGTACGAATCTCTGAAGTCAGTGGGGAATCTCTGAAGTCAGTGAGAGGTGGGTCATACCTAGGCTTACTTCATTGCTGTGTATAATAGAATATCTTTTTGGGGAGGCAGAATTAGCTTTGTATAGTAAAATGCCAGGGTCAGTTGTGTAGCTTAGCTCTTGGCTATCTCCCAACTCTGCCTTCTTCCATTTTTTGAATAATAAAGAAACACTGGGCCTAATTATGGGATATTTAGCATCAAGGCTCTTTCTTCATTTGCTGTTGACTTTCTTGCAGAACCATGTCTTATTACCAAAGTTTGAATCTCCTTTAAGCCCTTCAATTTTTAGAACACTTTGGTTTTGCTATTATATGACCTCCACCTTGCTTGCTATTGCAATATGTACAGTATGTACAATATTGTTTTTGTAGTGACACAGCATCAGGGTTAGGAGAAACTTATGTAAACTGTGCCTATGAATGACAAATAAAATTTGGTTATTTCTGACTGTGTTTTTGTAATTTAGTACAAGGGTCTAAAGGGTCTCACTGTGTAGATCAGACTTATTTGATGCTTCTGTTTTCAGCCTCCCAAGAAGTGGGATTACAGGCGTGCCCTACCACACCCAGTCTCAATCACTATCTCAGCAGGCCCCAGGGGTGGAGCTGGTAGGGCACTCAGGGAATCAGATCCTGGCCTCTGCCTTTACCTAAGCAGGTGCTTGAATCCACCGAGCTCTTTGGGCACCCCTATATGTAGTTTTAGTTTTGTATTTCTGATTTTAAAGTGGAATGATTAATATATGATGTTGTTAACCATTTGTGTTTCCTTTCCTCCATGCCTTTGTGTCTCCCAGTCTCTTAAAGACATAGCAGCTCCCATCAATCTCTACTTTCCTTGCTGCAGGAGAGGTAGTAGGACAGGTGTGCAGTTTCTAAGTTCAAGTCCAACATATTGAGCTACAGCTCTCTGTGGAAGCAAGCACAAGATAGAATGCTTCCATAAATCAGGCCCTGGATTTTATTAGAGTGTTTATGTAACCTCACTTTATATGCTATAATTCTTTTCTGTGTTGCTTAGAGTAATTGCCAAAGAATATGTTGTTCTTTGTCCTTCATAAGGTTTTTGCATGATCTTTATTTTTTTTTCATTTATTTTTATTTTATTAAAATACAAATGTCAATCAGACAGTTTCAAGACACCTTAACCATACACATTCGATGAATTAATACATTGCAAACTATTTTCATAACGTTTTGGTATTGTACAAGGTGCATACATGATATTATATTTACAGATATTATTTTAGCAGATATCTCTTATCAGTGAATTAA
>PVKA01026563.1:0-20723 GCA_004027165.1 Ctenomys sociabilis | reverse complement strand
ATCTATCCACACACATCCTGATTTTTTCTTTCTACAACCCTTCCTTTGTCTACACCTGTCAAAAGTGGGCACTCCATTGACATTCAACTAACTCAGGTGCTTGAACTCAACACCACAATCCAACACAGTCCAGCATTCTACAACCATAGTGAGTTATTCAAAGAAATTGTCGACCATATTCATTTACAGCTCAGCTTAATATTATGGGCTCACGATGTATACTTCATTTCTATACTTTTCTGCTGGATGGTTAAGACCTAGGTAGATCAAGACTTATATACCAACACAAGAACTTTATATTTCCTGTGTGGTCATTGAAGTCCTCTCAGGGTTTATCTTGTAGTCCTGTACATTATTCTGTAGTTCCTTTGTCTGTGTCTTCCATGTGGATGAGTCACGGCCAATGCTTGACCAGATTGCTCTTTGTTTTAATGGTATCGTTCTCCCACGTTCTACCTTATTTAGAGGGATTGGAGGTTGCTCTTATGACTTAAGGATTACTTTTACTGACTCAGGTTGTATAATTATAAACCATAGGTTAGATTCTTTGTATGCTAGCTATTATTGTGACTTTTTAGTAGAGAGGAAAAAGCTTTTCTAAATTTTCATCTTTTCAGGATTACAGAGTTATGGGACTGGTGAGATTGCCCAGTGGACTAAATGCCTGCATAAGAAAGTGCAGCAACTGGGGTTTGATCCCTGGCACCACAGACCATGCTGCCCCTGTTCCTGGGCACACTGAGCCAGGGACCAAATTTGAGTGTGGTGGTGCACGCCTCTAATCCTAGCACTGGGGCAGCTGAAAACAGGAGGATCACTAGGAGTCCAAGCTTTGTAGTGAGATGCTGTACGAAATACATTAATTAAAAAAAAAAAGATTGCAGAGTTGTAGGCTAATATGTAATTAAGTTTTGAGTAAAGGAAACATAAAGAGGAAACAGTCTGCTGTCCATTGGAGCCCCTACCCCTGTCACTAATATCTTACCACCTCTGACCAATCAAATGATAGAGTCAAATTGACTGCTGAGAGAGAAAATTCAGATTGGGAAGTTAGGGTGAAATTGCCTTTTTCCTGGAGGAGATATGAGGGTTAGATGACCAGACTAACTGTATTCCCTGTTTATAACTACAATGAAAGAGACAATTCGAGGTTCACCGCAGCATGTTTCTCAAGAAGGAACAACATATTTTGACTCCTCAGTTTTTTCTTCAGATCTCATGAAATTAGGTGTTGAGCCTGCAGCTAAGGAAATTTGGTCCCACTTTGATTGGATGTTTTAAACTGTTCACTTTGTCAAGTAGCGTGTTTCAGTTAGCAATTAATATTTGGTCATAACTGCACCTAGAGGTGTTACTTAGGTACAGAATTATTCTATTTTAAAGACAATAGTTATCCACAGGGAAAAGTTTCTGAAGTATGTGAACAGAGCCTTGTCTGTATTTTTAACTATATAATTGCATAAATTCTTTCAGAATTCAGTATTATAGCCAACTTCCACATGTACCTATTGAACATTTCAAATATGACTAATCCTCATGTGTTATGAAGGTAAAATGTACAGTGAATTTTGGAGTTTTACTATGAAAATATGAATGTACACTATCACTTCAATAATTCATGATTACATTTGAAATAGTGATATTTTGGATAGCTGGAATTAAAGAAAATATATCACAAAGGTTAATTTTAGCATCTCTCTACTATTGTACATTTTTAGCAATGATAAAAAATGACTTCTATTGTGACTCACATTATTATTGGTCAGTGTTGTTTAAAATTGTATTATTCGACAAATAGGTGTAGTCAATAAAGCTTTCCAAATTGATACATTTAAAGGAATATAATATACTTTTTGATAAAAAGTTACTCAGACTTTTTTTAATACTCAGATCCTTTATTATTCAAATTCATGACAAAACATGATTTTGGCACATTTTTTTATGTATGGGGGAACAGAATGCTCCCAAATTAATTATTCTTTATTTACCCAGCTCCCCTCTTGATGTCTTAAAGGAGAGATCTCAACTGGTAGGGTAAGAAGGTTAAATGGGCTTCACACAATCACAGCAGCCTCCCCACTCCCACCCCAATGACTATTGTCCATGTATTCTGAGTTGAGTTGTTTAGCTCTCTTTGTCTTACCTTACCTGTGTATAAAATAGTGCTAAGATATGACATGCCTTAAAAGGCTCTGCATATTAAGTGAGACAAAATGTATAAAGACACCCTGGGACTTGGACATATTATATAAGTACAATTTCAGTGTTAGCTATTATAGTGATGAATATTACTGTAATTATCATCATCTTGTAGTTAAAGTATGTACAACTTTGATAGATTATTCAAACCTAACTTCTGTTCATAAGCAAATGGAAGCTGTTGGCTTTTAGCAATTAGTCTGACAGTTTTGTTGAAGCTCAGAAGCAGCAGGCAGTAATTAAAAATGGGAAAATAAATGAACAAGAGGGAGAGCTCAGTTAGTGGGACATCTGATTAGAACATTCTATAAAATGAAACCTCTGGTAATTGAGATTTAAACTAATTCTATACTTGATAAAAATTCAGTATTGTATTTCTTTTTTGTTTCTCTATGATGGTGTATAGGTTAGCATTATGAGGTCTTGGATGTTATCTTTATATTTATTATATTTTCATAAGGAAGTGATAACTTCATATTATTGTGTTCAAGAATGATTGTGCTGAGTATTGATGGTCAGAAGAAATATGTCATAAAACATAGCATAGATGAGTTTTACCTTTATATCATATTTTAAATTTTTTACATTTTTATTTGTACATGCCATGTAAAATGCCCAAGAATTTATTTTACTTGGCTTTTAAAAATCATCTGTGTAACCAGACAAAATTATTGAACAGCCAAGAACAACAATCCTCAAAGAGCTCAGAGAGAGACACACTTAGGGATGTATATACTTGTACAGTATGATGCTCTTACAGATGAACCATATAAACTTGTATTTTTTATTGATTTATACATTTTGGTACATATTTCTACTATAAAGTGGCTTTTTTTTGGAAAACCCTATTTTTTTTTTTTTTTTTTTTTGGCGGAACTGGGTTTTGAACTCAGACCCTTGCACTTGCCAGGCAAGCACTTATTCTACTGAGCTATCTCCCCAGCCCCTAAAGTGACTTTAACATCATATGAGTCAAGGTAAGGTGAGAAAAAGCCAAAGAAAACCTCATGAAGGGGTCAAATTGGTCAAATTGGGCAGTGAGAAGAAGCGACCAAGCTTTTTGGCTCCAGGGCTCAGGGAATAGATAAGAGTTTAGGGACATCATCTGGTTGACTTGGAGCACAAATGATAAAATGGAAGAGTCAGGAGACTTTGTATGATCTAATCAAACTATGGTGAGTGCTGTCACAGAAGTATAAGTTAGGTGAAGAAGTGAGAGATAGGATTTGAGGAATCTGAAGGCATATTCTCCAACTTCTAAATGTAGAAATATGAGACAAAGAACACAGGATGACTATAACTCAGATTTTATTTTCCAGAGTAAAATAGGCTAAAAGATTAGATAAAAAGCTTAAAGTAGAATATCTAAACTTTAAAGGAGATACTTAACTTTCCAGGGGCATGAAATTCATATATGGAACTTGTATACAGGAGAATGTCAGTGCTAGAAGTATATGATACTTCCCAAAGTCACAGTCTAATTTTTATTAATTAATGAGTTAATTTGGTACAGGTTGTTGCTACATAGCTTAAACTTGTAGTGATCCTCCTGACAGCCTCCCCAGTGCTGGGATTATGAGGTGTGCTACCATGCATGGTTTTCGCTGCTGGCCAGCGTGGCATGTGGTGCCAGGGATCTATCCTGGGTTCTTTGAAGGTGCTTACAGCATTCAACTATCTCCCTGGCCCTGTAGCCTAATTTTAATGTTTAAACATGTGTAGTGGCAATATGCTTCTTACCTCTTTGATGGTATTAAATCATAAGCTTTTCCAGAAAATATCCAGACATTTTAGTATTTCTTACATGACCCTTTAGACTTTGGCTCTTTTTTGTCTCTTCTACAAAAGTTACAAAAATTCTCATAAATTCCCCATAGCCAAGCCTTTGTTGTCCCCTCACCTTCTGTGCTGTGTATCTCCGTTGCATAACACATATGGTTTCTTTTTGTTTGCAAAGTTCACTACTCTTTTTCTTCCCACCACATTCTTTAATATCTAGTTCTTTAACCTCCAAACCCTCCATAGCCCAAAAGTTCCTCATCCTTTAGTTCACAAGTAATTATTTGCTTTTCTCCCATAGAGAATGAACTCCTTTTCTTTTTTTTCTTTGCATTTGAGGGAAGGGCCTACAAGGTCTTCAGGGTCTCACTACTACATTGGACTTACACCGATCCACCTGTTTACAGCTTCCTAAGACCTAGGATTATAGGTGCATGTTACCATTACCGGTCCCAATTGCCATCTCAGTGCATCCTGATAACAGGGCCAGCATGGCAGGCCCGGGGATTGAACCCTTGGCCCCTGTACCTGCTTACAAGTGCTTTAATCCACTGAGGTTTTTGGCTGGCGCAAGAATGAACTCCTAAAGGACAGTGAAATACTTTTATCTCCCCAACAACAGAATAGTAGTTTACAAAGATATTCAGAGAGAATTTTTGATTCAGTAATTTATTTACAAACTACAGGTGTTACATTAATGATTTTGAAGTATATTCAGAAGTATATTATGCTTTGCAGATCTAAAGATTTCAAAATTTTTCTGTAATGTAAGCAGGAATAGGATAAAATCTGGGATCTTTATAAAAAATATTGACTGAAAAAAATCAGTATTTTTTTCCTCATAGAAAAGTTGATTGATACAGGTAGCGTATAAGAATAAAAGTCATAGTTTCACCACTCAGTGATCTCTCAAATTAAATCTTTCAGTTCACTTTCAGTGTGTATACAAAAGAATAAAAATGGAATCATTGAATTCTGAACTTCTGAAAACATTGTATTTTTCTGAATTTTAAAAAAATTTCCCTCCTGGGCATCTTTAAATATCAGTAAATGGGTCATTTATTAATGGCTGGCTAAAAAGTAGATAAATGTCTTACCATACTTTTTTTAAGGCAGTTCCTGCTGTTGCACTTTTAAATTGTTCCCCATTCTTCACTGAAATAATCTCTTTGTGATGAACAATTCAGTAGTGGTGTTATATTTATTTTTCTTAGGACCTTTTTGTTATAAGATAGTAAATCTGTATATATTTCTTAAACCTGTATTAGGACATTATCGCTTGGAAAACCCTACCAACCTTACACTAGCTGAATCTTTTATAATATTTTTAGGTCTTAAAATGTTTGGCAATAATTAACCTGGCTATTGTAGAAATAAAAAAAATATTTAGGCCTCAAAATGACTAATTAAAAATGAAGACATTTTATAAGTTTAAAGTTATGTTGAATTTAGAATAAATCTTTTATGAATAATTAAAAGGATTTCAAGTATGAGAAGCAAGTATCAAAGTCTTTGGATATTAAGGTCTTTTTAGGTATAGGGTAGGTACTATTGTAAAAGTAAGATTTCTCTTTTAGTTTAGTCATTAAATGACATCTTGTGCCCTTTGTATGGTTATTCCACAGATCTAACATAAAATGCTTTTCAGCATGATTCTAGGAACTAGGCCCATACATTTCAGATATTAGAAGCTTAATTTAGGGTTTGAAATAACTTGTCCCTTTATTTTGGAGGAACCAGGCCTTTATTTTTGAGACAAGTGTCCATCTCTTGGCAAGAACATGCTTCCACCTGTGGGGAAGTACGACAGTGTCTGGCTCTGCTGGATCTGTAGAGCATAGATTTTAGGATGTGCATCAGAGAGGCCTCATAGTTGATCGCGCCCTAGCTGTCCTCATGTCCTGCCAGCACAGTCTCTACCTTCTCCTCAGCATTCTTCCCTTCCAGGTCATGAGGACATATCTGAGTGCCTGGCCTTGCAGTTTCCATCTGGTCAGGCACTAATGCCTCCCCAAGTAGTTTTCACACAGGCCTTGACCCTGATTCTTGGCTACTGCCTGGAACCTGGGCAGTAATGACTCAGAGTCCACACATTTAGACTTCATCACTTTTGGGTTTCCTAGGCCCTTGAGCATGTTGGTGGGGTTCTGGCCTAGAATCTTCATCATAACCCACATTGGTTATATAGAATCTTGCCATCACCTACTTGATTGAACATCTTACTGGCTTCTACAAACTTCTCCAGGTGGTTCCTGTTAATTTCCATCACTTTCATGTGTTGCATAGGAAAGCTCCTGCATTTTCACAAAGCTTGGGTACAGGCTAGCTTAGCCTTGGTCTTGGCAGCAGTAGACACTACTGTTGGCTTAGCAGTGGGGTTGGAGATGGAGGGCACTGCTGATTTCTTCAAGGGAACATCCTTAAGAGTCATAACAGCTGGTGACCAAAGGGCAATGTGTTTATGGGGGGGGACATGCCCAGGGGATCTGGGTAATTTCTTGTACTAATTTCCCTGTTCCTCCAAAGATACTTTTTTATCTTCACTCTCTATATTGAATGACTAACTAATGTGATTATTCACAAAATTATTTAGACACTTCTCCAACCCTTGCCATGTTCTTAATGGGTCAAATGTAAGTCACAGTCTATTTTGAAAAGCTGGCCAGGGTTTTGAGGGAATGCATAGTCTTTAACTCTTGCTACTTAATCTGCACATTTAAAAAACTACTTTACACATTAATCACTAAAGAAACAGGAAGAGGCAAGCTTTGCAGTGATGCAGTGGTGATCTTTCAATTGTTTTTGTCAGCTGAATAAATCTGTAACTTGTTCCTGGGATTACTTTCTCTTCTCTTTAAATTTCAGTAAGAAAGTTGAGAGAATATAAAGCCACAAAAAAACAAACCATGATCCAAATAAATGCACTGTTTTGCTGGCAAACTGACAAATTCACTTGTGGAATCTAATAGCTGTAGTCAGGAGATATTTATTTAAACCAAGATTTAAGTGTGGTTTTATTATATTTTAAAGTAGTTTAACACTACTTTATTTAAAATGAGTTTCTAATTTAGCAAAAAGAATTCATGTTGGTTCCCAGAGTAAAAATGACTGAACATCATGGGAGTGGCTAGGTTTTGGGGTTTATGTGGGTTAAACTCTGTTTATTCACTGTAGTCACTGGATGGATTTAAAAGCTTTCCCAGATGGAATTTATGAAGTGAAATTTAAAACTAGTGTCTTATGCTAGAATTCTGTGCCTACAACCAGAAAGCAATTTAAAGGGAGATAGAATAAAGAAGATACAGGTTATATGATTAGTGTTGTGTGATGCATTGTGACATTCATAGTTTGAGCTTAACTATAAAGTGATATGACTTTACAGTGTCCAACTTTTGTTATGTAGATCTTAGTATATGGCTAAATTCTAGAAATAATATTTTTTTTTTTTTTTTGTAGTGGGGAACCCTGGACTTAGCACATACTAAGCAAGTACTCTACTACTGAGCTATACTGCTAGGAATGGTCATAGTTAATACTGCTTCCAATACAGATTATAGTCCATTGTCTATACTTAATCTTAGCTATATTGACCTTATAAGAATAGCAAGGGAGAATGATAGGGCTAACAACTGAGATTTCCTAGTTAATTGATACTAACTCTAGGTTCCAAGAGAAGTGCTTCATATTCTCTTAATTCTGCCCATAATCCAGTGAGGTACAAATGAATTGTACCTATTTTAGAGATGAAGTGATTAAAGAGATATTTGTCCAGATTCAAATACACGCTGACACATGCAGTTACACACACATGTATAGGGTTACTGCACATCGTTGTAGAATTTTTTCACTAGAGGAGAGCACATGACTGAGATAGGATGTAGAGAATAGATTGCAGAGGGTGCTCCTTAATTCACCATACTTTTTAATTTTAAACAGAATAAAAACTAAAAAGATAAAGAATTTCAAAAGAGATGATAGGAAATTTACAATGATTATTACTGTTATCTTCAAAATAGTTGCTCAAATTTCTAGATATAGGTATGCTAAAATGATCTAGCAATATAAACATTAACTGCTTCTTTCAGTTAACTAACAAAAATTAGTAATACAGTGAACTTAGCTATTGTGTGTGTGTGTGTTTGTGTGTGTGTGCGCGTGCGTTTTCCCCTATTTTTCTTTTTTGCCCCATTCCAGTTCTTCTTTGCTTTTTTTTTTTTTTTTTTTTTTTTTTTTTTTTTTTTTTTTTTTTTTTTTTTTTTTTTGCGGAACCGGGGATTGAACTCAGGCCCTTGTGCTTGCCAGGGAAGCACTTATTCCACTGAGCCATCTCCCCAGCCCCATCTTCTTTGCTTTTGAGCAGTTTCTTTCCTTTTCATGGTATCTATTGTACCTTTTGGATCTTATTTACTCTTTCAATTTCTTATTCTAGGGTGACAGTATGATGTTTATACATGCAAGTCTATTTCACTTTAGAGCATGGTCTCTATTTGCATCCATTTACCTATAAAAGCTTCAAGTTTATCTTTCTTTAATTTGTGCTAACATCCATAAAGGCTGTCATTGTTTAGTGGCTGCTTTCAGGTTTCAACTGAATCCTCCAAAGCTCATGTTGTTGTTATTATGTGATATTCATGTATTTGAAATACATATGCTTTCTCTTTAAGTTCCTTATTATTCCTCATTAGAATAGCTAAATTCATTCTGTACAGGGCAGTAGTGATTTTGCATGATCTAAAATTGTTGGAAAACAAATGCTGGATTTGTTCTTTTTTGTAGGTAAGCTGATTTCTTAAGTTCAAGGCGGGCGTATATTATCAGGTATATTAGTTTATTTGATAAACTTGCTGATTCTTTCTTATTGCCTATATATTCACAAATGCATGAGTATTACATTTAATATAATGGTCCTCTTGAGATTAATTGTGATTCAGAAATGGAATAAAGAATTTTCTAGTAAAGTATAATGACATTAAATACCCAAAGGTTGGTAAGAAACTTTTAAACTGAAATAGGAACTGTAATATCATCAGATTGTCAAAAAAACCTCTGCAGTTTACAACTCCAATTTTGATCCAATCCCATGGCCTAGAAAATTTTAACTTAGAGAAACAAAATGAATACATAGTTATAATACAAAATAAGAAATTTCAAGTAATAGTAAATAATACCAAGTATCTTTCCTAAGTAGTCGAGTCCCCCCCATGCTACTATACATTTTTTTTTATTCCTCTTAAAAGTCATATTCCAGCTCTTTGTTTTAGAGCAGAAGTGCTCTTTCTTGATAATGAGGCCTCTGCTCCCAAGGATCTAACTCTGGGCCTGAGGCCTGTTCTAGATCCATTTGTTAGCAGTAACTGAATGACTTTCCATTTGAACAGGTTTCTCAGGCATGACCCCCCCAACCAAAATTAATAAATTGTGAAACCCAAACCAGAACAGAGTATGCTCTTTGTCTTATTTTTATTTTTTGTATGGTAACCACAAAACCATATTTTTTGTATGGGTGCTTTTAAATAATCTGAAACTGGAAACCAGACATCAGATTTAGAAACGTAGAAATTTCATAGGCTTTTGTAATATGATTACATTTGTTTTCCAAACTTCCAGTGAAAGACAGCAGGTCTTTCTCTGGTACTACGGTTACTATAGTATTCGTGAAAACCAGAAGGAAAGCCTTCTTTCCCCACTTAGCACTGTCGAGTAGAACTTTCTGTGATGACAGACATTTTCTGAATCTGTGTTCTTTCCAAAGCCACTAGCCACATAAGTAGTTGTTACGTGGCTACCATAAGGAACTGAATTTTGAAATTTATTTGAAATTTAAGCTTGACTAGGCAAATGTGGCCCTTCACTACCATATTAGGTATGATAGATACTGTACACATTGTGTCTCTTTATCATTTTAAGGTTTTTTTTTTTTTTTTTTTTTTCAGAAAAGTGTAGTGAAGTCAGGCCCTTGCCCTTGACCAAGAAGCACTTATTCCACTGAGCCATTTCCCCAGCCCCTTTAAGTTGTTGTGTTTAACTTGTGTTTAAAAATTCCTCTCTCCTTTGTCTTTACTTTGTTTTCTTTGTTATTTAGTCCCTTTGAAATTTTACTGTTTTACTTCTCTCTTTCTTTATCTTCTTTTCAATCCTTATCTCACTTTTCTCTGCTGATATTTATGTTGGCCATTAAATATTATTATTTAACTTAACTCCATTAAGCAATGTCCATTAAGGCCTTTTGCCTAATTGTATTTGCCTGCATGGGTTTTTTCCTTCCATCCACAAGACATGGGTTTATTTGCTCATAGACAATTTTTACTAAAAGCTTGTGATGATATTTGTTACTTAATAAAAACAAATGAAAAACAATTGAAATTATTCTGAAATTATATTTTTGATGGACCCTGTTAACTCCAGAGATGACCTCTGGTTTTTCTAGATACACAAAATGATTTGCTTTGTAAGTCCCTGTAGAATCTTTCACAGAGTAAATAAAAATCCATGGTTTTGAGGAAGAAGATTAGGGTATGAAAACTGGCTGGAGAAGTGGGCATCACTTTTTCCTTACAAATTCCAGGACACAGGAACACAACAGTTCCCCAACCCTATAGGTGGCACCAATCAGAGAATGCTGTTTTTGATTCTTGAAAGAACTAGAGCAGGTTTTTGATAGGATGACCTAGACCTATCAGCTTGAGGAGGAGGAGATACAAAAAGACAGCCAGTCTTATGGATAACCCACTACTATTATGGACTACTTGACTTTATTGGATTATTTTGCTGAATTCATGCACAAACAATATTTAAGTGGCAAGGGAATACTCATGTTTGACAAAACTAAAGGAAAAAAGGAGATACAAATGAAGGACCATTTTGTATCTGTATATACAAAATAGCTAAGATAGATGTACAGCTACTTTCTCTTAATTCAGTCAGGAGAAAGATTTGTACTAATAGTGTTGGACAGGATATCATGTCTGCATCTTGTACTATGAATACCTACTATGAAGACAACAATATGCAATGTATTAATTATTGAAACTTTCCTACTAACTGGTTTTGAAACTCATTGCTATTTGTTTCTCAATAAAATTAATTTTTTTAAAAAAGACAACTACCATTGATCTCTTAGCCATTGTATTCTCTCTTTGACAGAGGCTCGCTCTCACCTGTGTAGAGTGTATTGCTTTTCCTCTTTTTAGTTGGCCCTAACTTGCTGTTTCTTTTCTTACCTTTCATAAATGTAAAACCTTAAATGATTCTTTGTTCAGAACAGAAAGAACCTATAAACCATCTCTCAAGTGGTCTGTAGCACACAGAAACCCAGCAATAGTATTAAAATATCTTAAGCCTGGGGTCCATAGTTCTGTTTTCCAGAAACTTTGCTAATAAACAGGTCACTGAACAACCTGTATGTGTTTACCTTTTAGAAGAGAAACTAACACCCTTTCTCAGGTTTCTGTAAGCTAGCACCCTTTAATTCTCATACTGCTACTCTGGTTCTCCACCTCTTTCTCCTCATCCTGTTTACTTCTGTCTCCTTCTGTGTCCCTCTCTTCTCAAGTAGGAATGGTACTTGTCTCTAGTTCTTGGTATGTTGCCCCTTTCATCCTACTGTAATTACCATAAAAGTACCACTAAAGTTATGTTGAGTTTCAAATGAAATCTTTTCCCTATTTAGAATCATAATTTTTATCTTTTAAACTTCAGATAGGTTTTGAAGCCTCAAGTAACCTCAGTGATTATGGATGTCCCATAGAGTTGTTTTGCCAAGCTGTTAAACTCTTTTATACTCAGACTACCCTTAAGTTAAAGCTTACCAATGTGCCACAGGCCTTCAGCTCTGTATAGGTCTCAGGCAGGAGTTGTGGTCAGTCATCTACTGCACTAGACAGAAAAGCAATTTTTCACCCCTCAACACTAAGCAGGTTTTTATACCACTGGTGAAGGAAGTTTTAAGTCTAGAATTGACTAGATCTCTTAACCAGTTATGCCAAAAATCTTTCCATCTCGGAGTTAGTCTATAGCTTGGAATAGTTGATTGTATGGATGTATCTTAACTCTGTATTTCAGTTTAAATATTACAGTGAGGGACTTCCCCTGTGCACTGCCTTCACCTTTATTTCCTCCTTCCTTACATATATCCTTCAATATATGTTTCCATCTTTCTCTTTGCCACTAGGCTTTCCTATCACTGTTTTTTGCTGTATCATTAGTGACTGAGGACCCCCCTGGGGTCCCAGGCTCACAGTTGTGCCAGAAGGGCTAGAGCATAAAGGAGCTAAACACAATAAATATATGAAAAAATGCTTCACATCACTAGCCATCCATGTATGTGAGTTAAAACAACACTGACATACCTTCTCACTCCACAAAGAATGGCTATCATAAAGAAGTCATCCAACAACAAATGTTGGAGAGGATGTGTGGAAAAGGGAACACTTTTACACTGCTGGTGGGAATGTACACTGATGCAACCATTGTGGAGATCAGTGTAGAGACTCCTCACAAAACTAGGACTGGAAATCGAAAGCCGGCTATCCCCCTATTGGGAGTTTTCCTGGAGGAACTGAAAACATCTTATCATAGTGGTATATGTGTACCTATGTTTATAGCAACACAATTTGTGATAGCCAGATCTTGGGCACAACCAAGATGCCTGTCACATGAGGAATGGTTGTAAAAGATGTGGTATTTTTATACAATGGAGTATTACTCAGCTGTAAAGAATGATAAACTTGAAACATTTATATTGAAATGGATGCCACTTGAACATATATTTATAAGTGAAATAAACCAGACACACATGTGCAAATATCATATAGTCTCCCTAGTGTAAGAAATCAAAAGAAGAAATACAAATAGAAAGGTATAACAACAATTAAGAAGAATTTAGTCAGACAGGGTAAACTAAACTGCATATATTGCAGGGTAATAATCAGCTTGTCTTCTGGATGGTTAACAACCTAAGTTTACAGAACAGAAATTGGAGAAATGGAAGGGCTGCAAGGACAGCTAACATTTTGGCCCTAGACTTTCAAGGTCAGTGAAAACTCAGGACATAGGAGAACCTGTACTGTAACATTATGGAACTCAGTTGTGCCCCAAATTTTCTGATCAAGGAGATTATGAGGCCACAAAGGAATGTAATTGATGATGTATAATGTGCCTAAGGAGAGTCACATGGAGAGAAAACTTTCTCTCAGGCTTTCACAGAGTGCAAACTGATCAAGCAATGGCCTTGACTCATCCACATGGCTGACACTGCCAAAGGATCTACCGAGTGAGGTACAGGGTTATAGGATAAACCCTGAGGGAACTTGACTGACCTCATCAGATACAAAAGTTACATTTTTTGTTATATAGGTCTTGCTTTATCTCATTCTTAGTCACCCAGCAGAAATGTATAAAAGTGAGGTATATAAAATAAGGCCATAATAATAAGCTGAGCTGTAAATGGCTCTAGTGAACAACTTCTTCAGATAACCCACTAATATTATGGACTGCTGGACTGTGTTGGATTGTTTCACTGAATTCAAGCACCTATATTGATTGAGTGACAATAGAATACCCATCTTTGATAGGACTAAACAAAAAGAGGGGATACAAAGGAAGAACCATTCTGTGTTTGTATAAACAGTACAAGCTAAAAGCACTGCTAAATACGCAGTGCTTTTGCATAATTTTATGAAAAGAGAGATTTGCACTAATAGTGTTTGGAGAGGATATCCTATTGGATAACCACTAAGAAGATAACAATGTAAACTGTAGTAATTATTGAAACTGTAGTATAATTCAGCTTTAAAAAAAAAGATAGGTATATAGCTACATTCTCTTAATTCATTGATTAGAGGCATCTGCTCTAATAGTGTTTTTAAAGAGAATATCATGTATGCACCTTATATGGCAAAAAACTACTACGAAAACAATATGCAATGTATTAATTATTGAATCTGTCTTACTAATTTGATTTGAAACTGTCTTATTGCTACTTGTTCTTCAATAAATAAAAAAGAGGCAGGCCTGGGGAGATGGCTTGAGTTCAATCCCTGGTTCCACCAAAAAAAATATATATATAATAAAATAAATAAATAAATTTAATAAAATAAAGGGGGGGGGAATTTAAAGGTAGATTGGCATTTCTGTGAAGGGAGGTCTTTCTTAATGATGCTCCATCCATCCATTGTTGTGTAGCTTCCAAAGATAGAAATTGTATCAGATAAATGGTAAAATTCTTAGCTAATGCATTTTGTGGCAGTTTCAGTTGTATATAAGGTACATTTTGGGTATTTATAGTTGGCAAGATTAGAAGCCAGGGTTGAACTTACAGACTTTCTTATTCTTACATTTTAGGTTCTTATGATTATGATTACTAACATTTTTCCTGACATTTCGTATATATACATAACTATAAAATGTAGTTTTTGTTTCAAAGGTCTGTTCCCATTTAGGTTTTAGGTTTTTTACCAACGTGGCATAAGAGCCATAGTTTTTAGTTTACTGATTTTTAGGCCTAATATTGTTAACTCCTGAACATAATTCCACGAAGCTTTTTTTTCCTGTTTTTTAAAAGCATGTTTCTTGAAATGTGTTCATCTACCCAAATTTAACAGTTACCTATCTCATTATGCTTTGGCTTGAATTTAAGCTTGATCATGTCCTTTTTTAAGACCCAGTTGTTTTTACATGTCATTTCATTATGTGCCATTTATTTGGAAAAGTTCAAATAATGATTAACCATGTCAGATTTTTAATGTGGAGGAACTTGGTTAGATAATGTCAGTATACTTTTAGAAATTTTCAGAGATTTTAATGCTAGCATACCTATATTATCTCTAGGACAGTGGAATGGAAGATACATTTTTTTAGACCTCCATGAGGTTTCCATAAAAGTGTTAATATAAAAATGAAATGGTCTATTGTGGGACATTCCCTGTTTTAGGTACTCTACCTATATTATTTCATGTATTCTTCAAAATGTACTCACGAAGTATTTTCATTCCCATGTTAAGATAGGAAGCTATAGCCTAACATCTACCCTTGTAGTGGTAGGCTGTGCTTTCTGCTTTACTTTTCAAAGTTCTCCTGATTCTTTTTTCTCCAGTGCCAGAATATGAAATGCATCTACCAATATAATGGTGAAAGTAACCTTGGAAACTCTTACTTTTAAAGAGATTTCATGGCCTGGTGCATGCTTAACACTCAAGACTGTTACTATTATTGTTAGCTGTTTCTTTCTCACTTCCCTTAATGTCCAATGAGTTAACAAAACATTGCCAAGGGAGTGATATAAGTATCATGGATATAGGAAGGAGGTGATACATCAAGACATTAGAAAGATGTTCATGTGAGTAAGTCTAGAGAAGATACGCATTCCATTGCAATGGTTGTATTAGTGATAGCACCTCCCATATTTTGGAATAATTCTCACATGGGAGATTTTCCTTAAACTAGGCATTGATGAAACCAATGTAAACATTTTTAAAAACTGTGGCGAAAGAGGCATATTTCATAGACTTAATAAGAAAACCAGCCAGTCTGAATTTTCACTTAAATGTTAGATGGAGCCAGTTGTGTACAGGGACTAGTCTAGCTCAGTTATATAAACTCTATCACATCTGCGGTTTCACAAACACATCCATAAGCTTGTAATGTGAACTAACGTCAAACCTCATTAAAAACAAAACTAACCTAGTAACTTGATTCCATAGATGGTATTTACTTAGAAAATATTAGAATAAAGTTAATCTTCCCATATATGTATTCTAAATAGCAATATTTGAACTTTTGGAAGCATTTGCAATGAATTTCTATTTTGATTGGAAAGGAAGACTTTTTTATTTTATGTGTTTGGTGCAGGGTTTCACTATGCAGGATAGACTTGCAATGATCCTCCTATTTCAGCCTCCCCAGCATTGGGATTAGAGGCAAGCACCACCACACTGGGTTTTGTTGGCCAGCTCTATGTAGCTAGGGTGGAGCTGGTGAGGCATGCAGTGTCAGAAATCAACCTCTGGTTCCTGCACTTGCCAGGCATTCACTTAGACAGTTGAGCTAATCTCTCTAGTCCCAAGAGACATAAAATTCTTGTACAATACTTACAAAGACTTTTGAAAGAATGAAGTTGTAATTTGTCCTTCTGGAAGGTATATGTCTATGTTTATCTTCAGATACATGCTCCTTTTTTGTCTTTAACATAAAATACAAAAACATTCTTATTTCCTTGTCTTTCCATATTAAGAGTAATCAATTTATGAAGGATTAAGTTATGTTGCTGCTAGTGTTAAACTTCCATAGATGAAATCAGAAAACTGTGTCACTTTATATAAAAGACTTTGTATATTAAAACTTACATATATTTTAATACACTTTATGTTTCTACCAAATTTAGGCTCATAGCAAGACTAAGATATATAGTACAAATTGTTTTTATACAACTCCCCCCTCAAAGACAAACATTGGTTATCCACCCAAGGGCTCGCTTCAGAGGTGGTATATTTGTCACACGTAATGAAGGGATATTAGCACAGTTTAATCACCTGAAGTCTATAATTGATTATTAGAGTTTCAATCCTGATATTATACATTCTATGAATTCTTAAAAATATACAATGTGATATTTCACCATTATGGTGTTGTACAAAATGTAAACTGGCCTAAAAATCATCTCAATTTTATCTATTTTTTTCTTCTTTTTTTTGTCTCCCCTGCTGCATCTCAATCTCTTATTTCCATAGGTTTGCCATTTTAAGGATGTTACATAAGCAGGAGGGGTGCTCCAAACCTGTAATTCCAAGTACTCTGAAAGTTGAAGCAAGAGGATTGAAAGTTTCAGGCTTGCCTGAGCAATGTAGTGAGGGTCTGTGTAACAAGCAAGTTAAAAAGGCATGTGGTTGCAGCCCAGTGACCCTGTTGAACTCATAGAGTTGTAGTTCTAGAGTATCTAGCCTTTCAGAGTGATTTATTTTACTTACTAACATGTATTTAAATTTATGCCATGTCTTTTAGTAGCTTTATAGCTTGTTTTTTGCCAAGAATATATAATATTCTACTGTCTGCATATATCACACTTCTATTTTTAAAAGTCTATGTACTGCATGTATTGAAGGACATTTTTAGGTTTTTTTTGAAGTTATAAAAACAATACTGCTATTAACATGTAGGTTCCTCTATGAATATCTTTAATATTTTAAATATTTTTAAATTTCAGATTTAATGTAGTAATTTTAAGAGTAATACTATTGGAAATTATGAAAGAGGCAGCATCTAAGTTAGGCCCTTACATCTATTGGTCTGATCACAGACTGGAGGAGTGTTGAACTGCACTGAACTGAACCACATGGTACAGCATGTGGTTATCCTTTGAGTGGCATTTAGGAAAATGTAGAGACATTATGGATAACAGTGATTTTGGCCTCTTTAGTGTTGGGCCAAAAGAAGTGGATTTCCATAGTGAGGTCATAG
Organism: Ctenomys sociabilis; assembly: GCA_004027165.1. NCBI lineage: Eukaryota > Metazoa > Chordata > Mammalia > Rodentia > Ctenomyidae > Ctenomys > Ctenomys sociabilis. The sequence continues at coordinate 3,293 of PVKA01026563.1, read as the reverse complement.
GGACCCGTGTCATATTTTTGAGCTGGGAAGTGATGAATAATGTCACTTATTTAAGCAGCTACTTGAGCCTTCAGTTGACCTTGTATGATTATAGATAATGGACTTAAAAGTAATAACATGACATTTACTAAACAGCATGCTATTATTTTAATTATCACCAGTTTACCAGTTTCTTATAACTGGCTCAAGTTAATGTGATTTTTCTATAGCTGGAAAGAAGCATCTGGCATAATATTTTCTGTTCTGATATTCACAGTTCTTTCTGTATGAATTCTAAAATTTTACAGATTATAAAGCTATCTTTTTTTGACAGATTTCACAGATTCTTATAACATTAAGCTAGAAATTCATGTTTTAAAATTGTACTTTCACAATATTTTTCTGTGTTTTGCTTCTCTCATTTGAACAAATACTTTTGAGCTTCATTTAAAGAAATACAGTCTAAAAGGGAAAATATTTCTAGTGAGACCCTGTAACAAATACGTTAAAGAAAATAAAAACAACTGTGTTCCATGCATGCCTATCACGTAACCAACAGCACATGTGCTGACTTTCCTATGAAGTGGGCCTTTCTTGGTACCTATCTTCCTGTTTTGTCAGGAGCTTCTTACTGTGTTGTATGATGCATACTTAGTGGAAACATAATGATATCAGTAAGGTACAATATTAAATATATAATGAATGCTAAGAGAAAACATCAACATTTTCACATCAACTGTTTACTTGCTTACAAAACCTAAAACGTAACATCAGGGAAAAAAAAAGGCTACATGAATTACAATGTATATGCAAAAGTCTGCCACAGAAATAACCTTTGCTTTAACTGTCACGCTGAGGGAATTCTTCATACATGACAACTGTATGTTCCATGTACAAGTGTTGTTTGCACTGTTATCATGTATATTTTGGTTTCCTGCACTTTTCTTACAACACAGTGGACATGTCTTTGGTTTTCCCGTTGTTGTAATAGGACTTGGTGATGCTGTGCCATTCACCTCTAAGTTCACCAGTGTGCACCACATTTTTTTTTGCACATTTCCTTGGGCAAAAACATTTGTTTTTGATCTGCTATAAATGATCTCACATGAATTCCCGTCCCAATCTTCTAAGAAAACTTCTACATGCTGTTTTGTACTTGTTATTGTCTTTGTAAACTATCAGAATATGTATGCTATACATGTTCAAGATTGAGTAAATCACAAGCATTGGCCAACACTTTGTGTTTTTGGTGATATCATAGATGCTGTATAACTCATCAACAGCATCTACTCTGACTTTGATTTTGTTATAGAAAGTTACCATCCCACGCTTCCATTTTAAAAAGTTTCCCTATCAATTTTTCCTTCATGGCACAGTTTTGAAACCAATGCTCCCACTTTGTTCATCTTTGTGTATATGAGGCCAGCATTTTAACTTTCTGAAATTTAAAGATTATACTGTCTTGAATTTGTGATTTGTGTTTTGGAATTGCAACATTATGGAATTTCCACTTCCTTCCTGTATGCAGATCCCATACTAGTCAACTTGTGCTCTGTTAGCAAACAATATCAACTGGAAACTTGTAAACCACTTGTTGACTGTCACCTTTCAATTGGTTTGGGAGATGAGAGCAACAAGTCTGTTCAAGATGTCATTTGGTTTATCACTATGTAAATGAGGACCTAGTGGCTGCCTTCTAGCATAAATCTCTAAATTGAAAGTATAGTAAGTCTTCCCATTTACAAAGCCATAAATGTTTATGCCATTATTTTCTTTTTTGGTGGGGGAAGAGTATACAGGCTGTTCAGGGTATCACTACTAGATTGGACTTGTAGTGATCTACCTGTGTACAGCTTCCGAAGATCTGGGATTACAGGTGCGAGCCACCATGCCCAGTCTCACATATTTGAATGTTTTTGAAGAATATACTACCGTGAGCTACAGTGACCATGAAAATGTGGCAAGATATTCATCAATAGTTATGATTTCACATGGTTTATTGTTGCTTGACAATTTCTTAAACCATGAATGGACAGCAGCCCAATTATGAGTTCTTTTCTTTCTTGGCTGGTGGTTTTGTGAACAAACCTCAGGCAATTCAGAAGAAAAATAAATCTGGGTGTCATTATTCTTCTACTAACCTCAAGCTTATACCCATCACTTTTCCCTAAGTCTTTTACATTTCTTGCATTACCAGGAAAAAGCTCTGCTGAGTATAGTAGATCTGTGAATGTTTTCAGTGCAGCCAATGAGGGACATACATTGAGTATGTCTGTCTGTGTACACAGAGGATTTTTATTTGTACTTCAACATTTGTGTATTTGTGAAATATAACATTTTATGGTCACTGTAGTTTTCATTTTCTAACACTGCATGGTAGTGCTAGCGTTCCATCTAGTAGGTTTTACAGCTGCCAAAATCCTCATTGTAGTTTTGGATGTAGTTCTAACACTGGATTATTCCCTTTGGTTGCATGACAGTTTTTTTTTTATCAATTGCACTAGTCAAATATGCACTCAATTTGCTGTTTTCTTTATCAACTGAATCAAGGAAGTCTGCATTTCCTGAATTTGTATTGTTCAAATTTAATTAATTTCATCTTAATAGGAACTTTGGCTTATATAGCCAGCATCAAAGTCATTATTATCTTCATTCTCAATGCACGTGTGATCTGATAATTCACTTTGACCATCTCCAAAACTTATAAATCTTATATTTCCTGTGCCATTATACTGAATTGGGCTACCTCTGCCAGAAAAAGCAAAGTAAACCCACATTCCATTATGGTAACATACATGTTTATATAACAGAAGAATGTTGTAGTGTGTTTTACCCCAATAATGCTCAGGTAAATACATGCAGAACTGTTAGACAGAGCATGATTGTGACAGAAATACCATTTTGACGCTTTTGTGCATGTGTACATACCTTGTTATTCTTCATACCAAATGGGTAAAGAAATGTTGCTTCCTGCATGCTCAGGGAAAGCTACTGAAACTTTGAGCTGGCTACTGTTTAAGTACAAATTTTCAGCAGAATAGTATGAGATAGATTGTTTCTTTTCTTTTCTTTTTTTTTTTTTTTTGGTGGGGGGGGAATGGGGGCAGAACTGGGGGGGATTAAACTCAGGCCCTTGTGCTTGCCAGGGAAGCATTTATTCCACTGAGCCATCTCCGCAGTCACAACCTGAGATAGATTGTTTTTCCTGGTGTTACACCTTTTTTGTTTGTGTAGGATAGGGTCTACAGGGTCTCACTACATAGATTGGACTTTTAGTGATTCTCCTATTTTAAGCCTCCCAAGTGCTGGGATTA
>PVKA01026562.1:0-31175 GCA_004027165.1 Ctenomys sociabilis | reverse complement strand
GGGCTTGCAGCAGAGGAGGGGCTTGAAGCATAGGAGGGACTTGCAGCAGGGGGAGGGGCTTGCCACCTCTGCCCCCTGCTGCCACTGTTCCTCCCTTTTTTGTTGCTGTTTTGCTGTTCTCTGATTCCGCGGGCTGCTGCCCTGTCCATGTGCCACTCAGCTTTTGAGCCAACCAATTACGGACTGAAACCTCCACAAACTGTGAGCTAAATAATCGTTTTCTTTTTTAATTCTGGATGTCAGGTATTTTGTCCCAGCAGTGAGAGAAAAGTAACCAAGACAGCAGATAATACTCCGTGGAGAGCAAGTGATGGGGGAGGGACCCCACACTGTTGGCCCACAGAGGCATCTGAGAGATGGTCGCACCTTACAGATGAGCAAATCCACATTCGGAGGGGTGACTTTTACGGCTCACAGTCACTCAGGTGGAGAGAGAGTCCAAAAGCCTCTTTAAGTAAATAACTTCTCAGGGAGGAGCCAGGCCTTCACATTGGATGGCCATCCCTGGTCACATGAGGTCCAGCTCACTTGAAGTCCACTTCAGCTTAAAATTCTTTGCTTATTTGAAATTTTGAAACTGCCAATTTAAAAAGATTGACACAGCATCAACAAGGATAGGACTCAGTCCATTCTGAAATGATCAGACTTCATAACATTATGTAGCTGTTAAAATGAATCCTATAGGGCTGGAGAAATAGCTTGGCAGTCTAAGCACCTGCCTAGCAAGCACAAGGACCAGAGTTCAATCCTCAGTACTGCACACCATGCTGGCCTGAAACCGGGCGTGATGGTGCACATCTGTAAACCCAGCTCTTGGGAGGCTGAGACAGGAGGATCACTACAAGTCTGAACTGCGTAGTGAGACCTTACATAAAAAGGAATGCTATATATAGGATATATAAGGAACTAAGTAACTTAGACATGTCTTATCCATAGATAAACATTTATAATAAATTCCTGGAAACACACAACCTACCAAAACTGAATCAAAGAAGTAAAAAATCTGAACTAATCTATAGTTAACAAGAAAGTTGAATCAGTAATCAAAACCTTCCCCAATAAAGAAACTCCATGGTCAGGCCTAGATGGATCTTCCAGGGAACTCTACCAAATATATAAAAAAAAATTAACACCAGTCCTTAACTCTTCCAGAAAACTGGAGAGAAGGGGATATTTGCAGATCTGTTCTCCAAGCTGTCGCTGCTCAGTCACCAAAACCAAATGGGTCTCTAAAACCTTGCAAGAACAATATTTCCAGGGAATATTCACACAAAGAACAGCAACCAAATATTAGCAAACAGAATTCAACAGCACAATGAAGAAATTTGCAACTAGCTAAGTAGGCTGGTGGGTTCCTGTAATTCCAGCAGTTTGGGAGGCTGGGGCAGAAAAATCCAGCCTAGGCAATTTAGCAACATAGTAAGATCCTGTCATAAAATTTAAAAAGTAAGGACTGGCAAGATAGCTCAGTGGACTAAATGCTTGCTTAGGCAAATGCAGAGGCCAAGGTTCAATCCCTGGCACCGCATGCCATGCTGGCCCTGCCCCTGGGCCCACTGAGCTGGTGATGGAGTCCAGGTGTGGAGGTACATGCCTGTAATCCCAGCACTAGAGAGGCAGAAAGCAGGAGGATCACTAAGAGTCTGAGCTGTGTAGTGAGACCCTGCACACACACACACACACACTAAAAATAAAAAATCCAAAAAGGGTTGGAGTATAGCTCAATAGAAAGGTCTCAGGTTGACTCTCCAGTACACACGTGTTTACACACATGGGACTTTAAAGCCATGACTAAGTGAGGCTTTATCCTGCAGAGCAAGGGTCAATCGGCATAATGCATAGCACTAACAGGATATAGGAAAAGACATGTGGTCATCCCAACCAGTGCAGACAAAGCATTTGGCAGAATTAGAAATGGTTTCATAATTTAAAATAGCCTCAGTTCAGGTAGGCACAGGGGCAGGGGGTTCAATCCCTGGGCCTGCGGTGCCGGCCCCACCCTCAGGGTGCGCTGAGAGGGCAGTTGAGACTGGGTGTGATGGTGTGCCCCTGTAATCCCAGCTCTTGGCAGGCTGTAAACAGGCAGATCACTAGGAGTCTGATCTAGTAGTGAGACCCTGAACACCCTGTAGACCCTTCCCTAAAATACAAAAGAAATAAAATAAAATATCCTCAATAAATTAGGATAAAAAGAAACTGCCTCAACATAATAAAATCAATATATGAAAAGAATCTAACTGACTCCATAATCAACAGCGAAGGACTGAAAGCTCCTCCGCATAACTCTAGGAACACACCAAGAATGCGAACTTCTGCGCAGCCTCGCTATCCTGCAAGTGGTAGGCGGAGTTACTAGGCAAGAGGAGGGAATGCAGGCCAACCGAACTGGGAAGGAAAAAGTAAATTAGTGCTGTTAGAAGGCAATGCGATCTTACTCGTGGAGATCCCCACACATTTCATGAACACATGAAAACTGTTAAAAATAATGAATGAATTTAGCAAAGCTAACAAACAGAAAGTCAGGACACAAGGAGTCCCTGGGATTGCTGTCATGAAAAACCTGAAAAAGGAAATTAAGAAAACAATTCCATTGACAACAGCCTACAAATTCTGAGGAATAAATTTAATTTTGGAGCAATAATTGTACACCAGAAAATACAAGACATTGCTGAAACAAGTTAGGAGAGGCAAATAAATGGGGAGCTACGTCACATTCATGACCCAGAAAACTTACTGTTGCTAAGATACCAAGACCACCAAAACATTCTACAGACCTCATGCAGCCCCTATGAAAATCCTAGGTGCTTCTGCAGAATTCACAAAATCAGTCCAAAACCTCACATGAAAGTATAAGGGATCTTAAAAGAACAAAAACAATCTTGAAAAAGAACAAAATTTGTTTCATGTTTCCTATATCAAAATGAGTAACAGAGGGACTGGTGAGATAGCTCAACAGACAAAAGCACCTGCTTTGGCAAGTTTAGGCAAGCTTAGGGGTCGAGGTTCGATCCCCGGCACCACATGCCACACCAGCCCTGTCCCCAGGGTGGGCTGAGCCAACCAGAGTTAGGACGTAATGGTGCACACCTGTAATCCCGGCGCTGGGAGGCTGAAAGCAGGAGGATCACTGAGTCTGAGCTGCATAGTGAGACCCTGCAGCAACCAAATACATTAAAAAATGGGGGGGGGGGAGTATAACAGAGTTACTGTAATCCAACCAGATGCTAAGATACACACATAGGTGGGAATAAACTCCTGGCTGCGGAGATAGCTCAGCAGCATAGGTGCCTGCCTGGCAAGTGCAAGGTCCTGAGCTCAATCCCCAGTAAAATAAAGAAATAAACTCTTTTAACTATATGATATCTATGAAATAAAGTTTTCCAGCAAGGGTGATAAGACTATTTTAAAATGGCTAAGATAGTTAATATAAGTGATTAAGATTACCACCATAAGTTTTATGTTATTAGTATTTCACCCAAATTTAAATATCTATGGGATCCAAATTTTACTAAAGCAGAAGATACAATCTCTCTCTCTCTATCTATCTCTCTCTATATATATATTCTTTTTTTTTTTCAGACGCAGGCATACATGTATCCAAGAATATGCACCTTTTAATCTTGATTACCTCTGCAGTACTAGCTCTGGAAAATGTGTTATGTTGGTGTTTGGGTGAACATGATTATTTCCTCGTCCATCCAGGGAGAATATCTATTTTTAATTTAGCGTAGTCAGCAAGCCACTGGCAGCAGAGGTTGTCGAGGGCTTCAGCTGCTGTGTGCACCCCGGCGGTGGAAGGCCAGGATGCTAATTAGATGCCATTACATGCATGAAGAGATCAGAGAAAGCTGGCCCTGTTGATGAGCTGAGCGGAACCTCCTTTCCGGATGACACTGGGGTTCGTCTTTCCAGGTCTGAACCAATTGCTTATGAAATCACAGTCATGACTGAGTGACGGTGGAGGAAATAGGTGTTGTTTGGATAAACTGTGCCTAAAGGTGAACGAGGAACAGCGATTACCAGGCAAGCAGGGTGATGCCCGGCGGCCACGCAGCTCACCAGCTTCCGGGGATGCACCTTCTCTTAGTCCAGAGGGAAAAGGAAAACTGTAATGAGCCTTAATTGAATATTGACCAAAACAAACAATGGAAATGCTAATTACAGTTGTCTAAACAACTTAGGGATGGGCCAATGGGAGCCCAGCTTTGCAATGTCACCAAGGGAAGATGCTAAATGTTAGGTAAACAAACAGTCTGAAGAATATAAAAGGGCCAAGTGGCAAAGGTGCACCAAACCCTAACTCCTAACAACTCCACTCAGCCCAGCTCCTCCCACCATGGCCTGCTGTGCTACCAGCTTCTGCGGGATTCCCAGCTGCTCCACCAGCGGGAACTGTGGCTCCAGCTGCAGCCAGCCCAGCTGCTGCCAGCCCAGCTGCTGCCAGCCAACCTGCTGCCAGCCAACCTGCTCCCAGACCAGCTGCTACCAGCCCAGCTGCTGCCAGCCCAGCTGCTGCCAGCCAACCTGCTGCCAGCCAACCTGCTCCCAGACCAGCTGCTACCAGCCCAGCTGCTGCCAGCCAACCTGCTGCCAGCCAACCTGCTGCCAGCCAACCTGCTGCCAGACCAGCTGCTGTGGAACCAGCTGTGGCCAGGAGGGTGGCAGCGGCTCTGGAGCTGTGGGCTCCAGCGCCGTGAGCTGCCGCACCCGGTGGTCCCGCCCAGACTGCCGCGTGGAGGGCACCTGCCTGCCGCCCTGCTGCGTGGCGAGCTGCACGCCCCCAACCTGCTGCCAGCTGCACCACGCCCAGGCCTCCTGCTGCCGCCCGTCCTACTGTGGACAGTCCTGCTGCCGCCCCGCCTGCTGCTGCCACTGCTGCCAGCCCAGCTGCTGCCAGCCCAGCTGTTAAGGACCGAGTTGCTGAGTACTGAAGAACAGAAGGAAGCCAAGCAAAGCTGCTGATCTCCTAAGAAGCATCCCCTCAACTCGGCCTGTGCTAAGTATCCCAATGCTGGTGGACCACTCCCGATAACCAAACTCAGGCAAGAGGCACTGAGGCAGCTCACTTAGTACATGGCCCACCCCTGCACTCTGCAGAAGCTGCCCCACTGGAGCAGGCCACCTCTGTGGAAGTTCTGCATTTCCCTGGCATCTTGCCCGCTCCCTGCCTCTTGATCTCTGTGCATCTTCAAGTCTGCTTTCTCCTTAAACATCTCTTATTACTGTCAAATAAAATGCTTAGATGTGCAGAGCAAGCAGTTACCTGTCTTTCTTTCACCTGTAACTCAAGGAGAGTGTTTTATGCTTTGACAATAATCTTGAGCCATAAACATATTGTCTAAACAAGAAACATTGCACATGAATTAAATAATGTTGGAATGTACCTCCTAAAATGCCCCTTGCAGTGTGTGATCTTTATAGCTGCTCAGATACTTCCATGATCTGGCCTGCTGCGATCAGTCCAGCCCACCGCAGCCTCTGTCAGTGAAAACATTGAGGTGGAGCAAAGCAGTGGGCTTCTGTCCACGTGGACTCCTGTAATTTCTTCCTATGTAACGTGCTAGATGACCTCCTGCACGTGCACCCAGCCTTAGGAATTTGTCGTAGCTGCTAACAGATTTGAAAATATCTACCACATATCATTTATTTATCAAGATTTAATTCTCAGCTCTTAGCCTATCCCTTTCTGGCTCTCATTCTCTACATGCTTAAGTTTCAGCTCATGGTGTCACACAGGTACACAGAGCAAATCTGGTGTAAGTGGGAGTAGGAGGAACAGCTGTGCGGGATGCCTAAGAACAAACAGCTGTGTGGGGTGCCTGAGGGTGAACTGCTGTGTGGGATGCTTAAAGATGAACAGCTGTACAGGACGCCTAAGGGCAAAGAGCTGTGTGGGGTGCCTAGGAGCCGCACAGACAAATCAGAAATTTGAAGCATCTATGTCCTGACTGACACCAACACTGAAAAGTATTTTCTTAAGAAAAACAAAAAGAAATAGGCCTTACTATTAACTTCCAAACTCTTCCTCAAGCATTTGAGTACAACACAGAAAACACAACCAGGGGACACAACACAGCAAAGGCTAAGAAAGTGTTTCTGAAGTTATTCACAAGCTCCCGTGCTTACCAGAATGGGCCACACACGCGGTGGCGATGACGGGCTTCTGAGCAGGTCGCCAAGTGTTCATCAAAAGGTCACAACTCCTACTTGCCTCTTCTCCCATCTTGGCTCAACTATCAAATGCAGACAAAAGTAATCCAACATTTTCCAGTCTCTTCAGAACAACTAACGAGGCTCCTTCGTGAGAGGTGCTGTAGCTCGGAAGTTCTACTTAATCCTTTGAGAGTTACCTGGGACCCCATGAATCATGCCTGCTACTCCACCCATTTAATATGCATCTGCTGAATAATGATTCAATAAAAAATTTGTAAGATTCCATGAGAAGCTAAGAGCCGTGCTAGCTGCCTTCTCGTGCACCAAGCCATTCAGTTCACAAGAATGATTATGACGTTCACACTGCAAATTGGCTGCAACTGGAGGGATCCCAGTGGTAGTGTGACCCGGTGGGGCGAAGCTGTGGTGGGCATCTTAATTGCAGGTGATCAAAGATTCTGTGGCACGTTAGCAAATAGCCTGATGTTCTAAATTCAATGGAATCCAATCTATCTATCTATCTAGGAGGGGAAAAAATAATACTTAAACATAGCACAAAAATTACCCTGAGCTTTGTGGTCAGGACAGACAGCCATGCGAGATGACTATCCCAAAGGAGGGCGTTGACCCAACGTAAAACAGCCAGGCCCTTTGAACACTGCAAACCACAAGCGTGTTCTGAAGAGCTGAGGGCTGATACCAGGAGACCCCGTGACCTTGTAATTTTCAAACTGCTGCTTATAATGTGTCAAAAGTATTTCAGCTGGAGCCAATCAGAGGACCACTGAGGAATGAATTTCAACAAAAACAAGAAAAATATGTGAAGAATTCTATAAAGCGCAGCCTGCTCCGGCATATAAAAGGCCCCATGTGGAAGTCACCTCCAAACTCAAAAACTTCTCCACTCTTCCAAGCAACTCAGCTCTTGATCCAACTTCCCACAGCATGGCCTGCTGCTCCACCAGCTTCTGCGGATTTCCCAGCTGCTCCACTGGCAGGATCTACGGCTCCAGCTGCTGCGAGCCAAACTGTATCGGCACCGGCTGTGGCTTCGGAGGTGGGATCGGTTTTGGCCAGGAGGGGGGTAGCTACGCCGTGAGCTACCGCACCCGGTGGTGCCGTCCGGATTGCCGTGTGGAGGGCACCTACCTGCCCCCCTGCTGCGTGGCGAGCTGCACGCCCCCAACCTGCTGCCAGCTGCACCACGCGCAGGCCTCCTGCTGCCGCCCGTCCTACTGTGGACAGTCCTGCTGCCGCCCCGCCTGCTGCTGCCACTGCTGCCAGCCCACCTTTTAAGAGGCAGGTTGCTAATTTTCAATGCCCAAGGCACAGGATCTCTGCCCTGTCCACCTGCTTGGCTGCCCCTGGACACTAGCACTTTCTTAGTTCTCTAGTTCATTTCCTACTGTGGTGATTGCATAAGTGAGCACCACGATTCCATCTGGCTCCATGCTATACTGAATGCCTGAACCCCTATGGACTCAGCAATGCTGGGCCTCCACGTGGGATGGCCAAGTTGCTTTGGGTACACCAAAGATTGCCAACACGGGGTGGAATCTTTCCAGGAGAACTGTCCACAGTTCTCTTTTCCCTCTCTGTTTCTATTTCTTCTGTTCTAAAAAAAATTCCCAATATCAGAGGCCCCAGAGTAGAGCTAGAGGCATTCCCCAAAAGTGGCCAGTGGGAATGGGAGCTCTTCACCCCCTCAGCTCTGAGGAGGAGGCTGGGTTTTTCTGCAGCACCTGGCCCAGCCCTTGGTTCTGAGGTCGGCACAGTCTTGCCTGCTGGCTATGTCAATTTTGTTTGTAGTGCTGGGTCTTCTGATACTTCTTAATAAAGATTATCTACTGGACAAAGAAACAGTGTTCTGTGTTTCTACTTGGACATCCACTGTTTTAATTTAGAAAGGTGTACATAAAACGTGGCCTTGGGAGGCCACATTACAGTAGGGTACATCTCTGTGGGACACATAACCCTAAATGCCTAAGACAAGGATGTTAAACAGTTGCACAAGAGACAGAGAGGAGCAGTTTTGATCCAGAAAGAGGAAAAAAGAGAAGAAGAGCTGAGTCAGGAAGCCATGAACTGTATACTGTGGTTCCTCCTCAGTAAGTTGACAACTCTTGTGACCCTTGGGCTGGCTTGACTCGTGTGAAATCCAGTGAAGGGGTGAAGTTTTGAGTCAGGGTCACTTTGCAGAAAGATGGAAATAGCCTACAAGCCAGACAAAGGGGGATCAGGATCTTACTATCCAGAAATTTTTTTTAAATGTGTGAAAATAGTTACAGTGAGAAAACATAAGCCGTCTTCTCTTGGCCATCCATAAAATTCCTCTGGGGTGGACAGAAAGCTTATTGGGTAGTATGCCTTGGGAATCCGCAGGAATCTTGTGGAGCTGTGGGCTGGTCCCTGCTATGAAGAATAACCAACCGTTGGGGTTTGTGGGCTGCAGGAAGAGCACCAAAGGGCCGGAAAGCGGATTTCAAAGAGGAAGACACAAGCTTGCCTTTGGGGAAAGTGAGAACTACAATGGAGGTGACAGTAGGAAAAGGTTCCCATGGGTCTCCCAGCTGCCTTTAATGGTCACGAGTACCTTATGGGAAAGGCTGGATCCAAAACAAATGCTGGCAGGGACGTGGCACTCACACATTCTCATCGCTGGATATTGGAGGGCATTTTGGTGGTTTCTTACAAAACGAAAAGTAACTTTACCTCCTGGCCCAGCAAGTGTGCTCCCGAGTCCTTACCCAAGCAAGCTACAAACGTCTGTGTAAAAACCTACATATGAATTCTTAGGGAAAAGAGCTATGCTTTTGAGGGATCTGATGATTCTGACAGGCTCATCTGCACAATCCAGGACTTGCTCCCTCTCTTGGTGCAGATTATTAACTTTAGTTACACCTGAAAAGCCCCTTTTGCCAAGTAACACAACTTATCTGTGGGCTTGACACCAGGCATTAGAGGAGACAGGGCCTGGGATTCTGCAAGAAGCAGGATTAGTTAGACACATGAAATTCCACTGTTTTACCAAGGAATACGGTGACTTCCAGTGGCCAAAGTTGGGGTCTTAGTGCACATTTGAATCGCAGTGATCTCAGTAAGTCTGTAGACTCTCTCCTGACTGGAATGCTCGACTGGAAATAATCTTTTTGGCTGTGGGCCAAGTTGCCACACAGACACTCTGGCTGGCAAACAGTGAGAAGAACAAAGTAGCAGAGCCTCAACACAGGTTCAGTTAAGATAAAATAGTACTTACATCCATGGGGGCCTCTTAAAAATGAACGCCCTGTCAGAGCAGGAAAGCTGGGACCTCCCCGTGTAGCTTACCATGTGTCCTCGGGGGAAAGCAGTGAGACCCTGGAGAAGGGTTAGATTAATTACACCCCATGACCTTAAATTCAGGCTGAGCCCAGCCCTCTTGCACTCTACCAGCACTGATATTCCAGATGGAGGTCTTTATTTTTTAATGGGGGAAAAAAGGTTTTATTTATTTTTTAATGGGGAGAAAAAGTATGTATTCAGAATTAGCTAGCTGGACTCAGTTTAGATGATCCCAATTTTGTTGGCAACATCCAGCACATCATAATCTGAAGCCCAATGAACATATGCCTTCTTCTCTCCATCAGGCCTGATTAGGGTATTGACCTTGGCCACACCGATGTCGTGGTGCTTCTTCACAGCTTGTTTGATTTGGTGCCTATTGGCTCTGACATCCACGGTGAACACGAGTGTGCTGTTGTCCCTGATCGTTTTCATGGCTAACTCTGGTCAGGGTGGTTTGATGATGGCATACTGGTCAGGCTTGCTTCTCCTGGGGCACTCTCTGAGGCTATCTGGGCTGCCTCTGGAGCTGCAGTGTCATGGGACAGCGGAAGGAGGGTGACATTCGTATCTTCTCCTTTTTGTGGCTGTGGACACCTTGCAGCACGGCCTTCTTGTCCTTCAGAGCTTTGGCTTTGGCTTCAGCTTTGGGAGAGGCAGGGCCTTCCCTCCTCACCTTTGGTGCCAGCTTGGTAAAAAAAAAGTAGAGCATCTTTAATGAAGCACAGCGTCCCCGCCCTGGCACGGAGTGCACAGGAGCTGACAGGAAGAGGCTTCTCCTCAGAAGAGGACAAGCAGAAGCCGCGCGTGTGCATCAGGGCTGGCCCACACGACCCGAGGACTTCATCAGCTGTCCTGGCTGCTGTTACAGATGACTGCCCTCGCATTCCGCACAAGCTCACGCCAGCCGGCTGCTGGCCTGGCAGTGGCATGCCAGTCGCATCAGGGGAGCAGGAAGTGGAAAGATACGTGGGTGTCCTGATCCAACATCTGAGGCGCTATGGAAAAATTCAGCAAATGTTTAAGTTTTCTAAATGTGTTACAGCGAAAGCCTCACAGGCAGGAACCCCCAGAACACCCCACGTGCACTGCACCCCTGAGCCCAGCCCTCTCACACTTTCTGAAGCAGCCCTAGAAGTCCTCGTCCTGAGTGTCTTCCTTACGCCACCGTGCGGTCTCAGCACCTGGGTAAGTTGAAAGCCCTCAACTCTCATGGTCATTTTGACTTTGGGAAAGAGCCAGAAGTCACTCAGTGCCAGAGCCGTGAATGACGCAGATTACGGAGCACCGCGCTGCCTTTCCACCAGTGGCTCTGGGCAGCAGTGCGCACTGTACTTTTGATCAAGCCTAGAATCGACACCCATGAAAGAGGACTCCCAGAGTGGCTTCAGAAAGAACAATGGGATAGATGTGTCAGAGGCGAGAGGGATGAGTGGCAATGTGTCCTTCCCTGGAATAATGTTTTAAATCTAAATATTCACTGTATATTTTGTTCAGCCCTCATGTATTAACTCCAGGATGAGGGACGAACCTTATAAAAATCTGGAAGCTCATCACTGCTGTGAGCCTTCTTTTTTGGACTTTGTAAGTTCATTCTGAACGGTCAGTCGGATCACATATGAATGCACGGCCTTTAGAAACAAGCGCGGTGCAGAGAACACGGCATTCGAAGAGTGTTCACCATCACCACCATCCTCAGCCGTGCTCTTGTGAGCTTATTCGTGAAATAAGGGCAGCTCTGCTCACGTGTTAGTCTTCTTCTGTCCCGGGCGCTGCTGAGGTCAGGCCTGCATTCCAGCCCAGGGCTCATAAATGTAGGACAGCAGTGTGATTCTTTTGTTTTGAGATTTGGTGGGACACGGGGCTAAATATCCTTCTGCTCTGTTGCCAAGTTGCTTTTAAGCACCTGATGCAGTATCTGGTACTAGAAGACACTCAGTATGTTAAAAAGGATGAAAGGAAAGAGGGAAGGGAGAGAGGGAAGAAGGGAGGGAGGGAGGGAGGCAAAGAAGGAGGGAGGGAGGGAGAGAGGGCACAGAAGGGGTAATAGAAGGAATGGGAATGTGTTATGTACATGTATGTGTGGTAGAATGGGGGCATGTGCACAGCAGTGGGGATGGGGCTTGCACCCGAGCCAGCCCCCCACAAATAGTGTCAGCCTATGTACCCACACATGCACCAATAAAGTAAAACAAAAATAAGATGAGAAATAGATACGGGTGTGGAAGACCCTCCCTGCTATTTTATGCTGGATGCTCAAGGATTCAGTAAGTACATCAAAAACTGTTTGGTGGGGCTGGGGAGACAGCTCAGTGGTCTTGGCACCTGCCTGGCAGCACAACGACCTGAATTCAATCCCTAGAACCACGTCTGCTACCGAAACTGGACATGGTGGTACACATCTGTAGTTCCAGTGCTGGGGAGGCTGAGACAGGAGGATCACTGCAAGTCTGAGCTGCCCAGCAAGACCTTGTATCTAATAAAAAAATAAATATTTTTTTTAAAAAAATGTTTGGAGTGCCTCCCTTTCTCAGAATTACAGCAGAGGAGATCTGGAAGCAGCCTGGGATCAGGTCCAGTATTCCTGTGTGGCTCAGGTGTCCCCAGTGACAGCTGCAGAGAGAACATCACCAGTGGACTCTGACTACCTGGAGCCTGCAGAGGCTGACACCGTCCTGCTGTGTCTAGTTTCCACCCTCACCCACTGAGGGGGAGGCACAGGGGACTCATTCACCCCCTCGTTCTGGTCTCTCTGGAGGTCCTGGTGCCTGGAACATGCTGATATCTATTTTCTCAGATCAAAGAAAAATTGTACGTTGAACTGAATTTAGCTAAAAGTGTCACAGTCCCTGGTGGGCCATTTTGGTATTGCACAGTCAGCATACCGCACATCCTAGTGCTGCTGTGACCTCCTTAATGACAAGTCAAAATATTTTCAGTTTTTAGCAGGAGTGAAGGCCTGACATGTCCCAGTTGCAGGCCTCGCTGCTGTCTCCTCGGGCCTTGCCAGCCAGCGGATGCAGCGATGCTGGAAGCGTCTATGAATAATGTGGTTACCATGGGTAGCCTCCGGAAAGCACAGCTGGTACAGCCAAAGAGCAGACCCGTGGGGCTTAGAGGCAATCTACACCCTCTTTGCAAAAAAGAATTCCCATCCTTCTATCAAACTGCTTCTGGGTTGCTCTTCCCCAAGACCTCCCGGAAGGTACTGAATGACCCTTGCAACTGAACCTTCTGGCAATAGGTCGACCAAGCCATAAGGCTGGGAGGCTGCAGAGCAGCGAGAGGAAGTAGAGATGCTAGAAGAGCCGTAAAGGCCAGGCACCTCCAAATGGGATGACAAAGTAGAATTGGCGGTGTCCCAGGTGCTCCTGCCACCACCCGAGGTGCACAGGCTTCTAGGACCCTAGTGATCTACATTTTTGCCTCACAGGCATCCTTGTGAGCGCCCTGTGGAGAAAGGAAAACGCGCGGCTTAGAGATTGCGCTGTCTGCTGCTGTGGCACGCCTGGCAACGGAGGGCATCCTCATCGCAGACCCCCCGAGAAGCAGCCTTGAGCCCCCACGAACTAACTCCAGGGGGATGGGGGGCGAGCCTCGAGTGGGGCTTTGATTGTCACACTGTCTGGGCTAAAGGATGCGCAGCACACACGGGAGGATGTGAGGCGATTGAGGGGCCCTGAAGCTGCTGTTCTGCAAGCTGCTGGCTTCGGGACAAATGACCCGGACAGCACTTGTCATACAGCTACTTACTGTGCGTGTCACTAGCTCCCCGAGGCCCGGTAGGGGCCCAGCCAGCTGCGCTGACAGGCCTCGCCGCTAGGGGGCGCGAGAGAGGCGGACCAGAGGCGAGCGGTGGGGCTCGCTCCTCTGTAGGCGCAGAACTGGCAGGTCCAGGGGAGGCTGGTGGCCATGGCAACTTCTGAACTCAGATTACAGTTTGTCCAGCCCTCGTGGAACCAGATCCGCGTGCAGTTCCTGTTTGTGACACCCTAAGATATTCCTTCAACCACTTTTGAGTAGATCTAAGCTAACAACTTAGTTAAAAATTCATCTAAACTCCACCCGATCCAAATATCACACACCACCCTTTCCCCTGTCTGGACTCCCCTGGACTCCTACCGCCTTGGAATGTGCAGGCTATTTATAAACTATCTGTTCAGAGCTCCGTCATTTCTCTCGAAAGCCTTCTGCTAGACATGGGCTGTGACAGGGAGATCTTTGTTTCATTGCTGACACCCCCAAACTATAGCTTGGACAGAGAAAACTGATTTCTACCATGGTGGTTCCAGAAAGTGCCCACAGCCAAAACTGGTTTTAAGGTCTCAAATACACACTAGGCAGTTTTGAGAAAGGTAGAAAGGAGGAAATGTGGACCATCGCCTCGGCTACAGCCTGACGGCCCTGGGTGACACTGGAGAGTTGAGAGTTAAGTAAACTTATTTTTGTGAAGCGGAGAGAGGCCCGTGCAAGGCTGCCAACACAGGGCTTCATGTCTAAGCCTGGCTTTGTTTATTCCTGTGTGACAAATATGAGATACACAGATACAAACACTACCTGGGCCTCACATCAAAATCCCTTTTTATTGTGCCAATTGTTAAAATGTAACATTCAAGATGTTTGCTTTCTTAAAATTTTAATGTATTTATCTGTGTTAGATGAGACAAATGATATCTTTTCCCAAAAGTATCTGAGGACCCTTGCTGGGGGTGGGGCCAGAGTAAAGAACTATAATCGTGTTCTCCGAAAGGTGATAGTCGATAAAGGAAGAGACCTGTGTGCTGGGGAAAGAAGGTCTCAGGGGGTTGCTAATGGTGAGGGGTGACGAGGTAAAGTAGCTCGGTGTCTTAGTTACTCTTCTCTCGTTGCTGGGACAAATACCCGACACTCAAAATGAAGGAAGGAAAGTTTTGTTTACCTCACAAAACTGGAGAGAGAGAACACGGACACCTGCAGGAAAGCGCACTGCAGGCTTAGTGGTTGGCTCCTCTCTGGCCCCACCCCTCAGGTTCCACCCTGGCCATCTGGCCCCGCCCCTCAAGCTCCACCCTGGCCATCTGGCCACTCCAGCTGCATTTGTCCCATGACTTACATGAGGCTTTGGGGGGACAACTAGACACAAACCATAACACTCGGGGTTGTCAGGGGAGTTGGAGTCCAGACACCGGAGGACTTTGGGGAAGAGTTAGACGTGATGGCTGGATTTGAGAGCAGTGGCCACAAAGAACATGAAGCAAAAGGAGCTCAGTGTCCCCAAAGAAGGGCGTGAGGGAGACCAAGTGACAGAAGTCAGGACACCTGAGGTTGGTGCCATAGCATTTACTGTAACTTACTGCTTGGTGCTCAGAAGAGAACAAAACGAAAGGGTATTGGCAAGAGAGATTAGAGGGAGCTGAGTGAGGAACTAGCCCGGAGCTGGGTGAGGCTGCGTCCCTTGGCGTGTTTTAGTTGTGCATCAAATGTGAGTTCCAATATCTCACAGTAACGCTGGATCAAAGTTATTAATATTCATATGGTGGCACCTGGTAGGTGCTCAATAAATAATGTTTCCCTTTTCATCTCTTCCTTCAAATATGTTCTCAGCAGAAAACCAAAACAGTTTGGCTGTCAATAGGATAGCGACAGCCAGACGCTCGGGTGAGGAGACTAGCTCAGGAAGGCGACATGCCAGCTGCCCAGGGAGATGTTTCACTTTATTTCAGTGATCCGTCCTTATTTACGTATTATCATCTGCAGCCTCAAAAAATCAAAGCACTCTTAAATTTGTGGGAATTTTTGCCTCATGTTGTTCCTCTTCTTCCTGGTTTCCTCACACCCTTCTTCCCATGTGATCAGGAAGCCAAGTTTCCTCTCAAGAATGCTGACCCCTAGGACTAAGGTCTGTTCTGTCCTGCCCTATGCCTCCAGCTGACCATTAGGACTAAGGTCTGTTCTGTCCTGCCCTATCCCTCCAGCTGACCACCAGGGCTAAGGTCTGTTCTGCTCCACCCTATCCCTCCAGCTGACCACCAGGACTAAGGTCTGTTCTGCTCCGCCCTATCCCTCCAGCTGACCCCTAGGACTAAGGTCTGTTCTGTTCTGCCCTATCTCTCCAGCTGACCACCAGGAGTAAGGTCTGTTCTGTTCTGCCCCATCCCTCTGGCTAAAATTTCCAGCAGGATCTAATAAAAATTACACATATTAATGAGAAATACAGAATAGAGATAAAAGGAGTTATTGAAGCAGAAACAGAAAAAGAAAAGAAATACAGAATGGAGAAGGATTGAATACTCCAGCCCTCTGGGCATAAGTCTGCTGGAGGTACAGGATGGCTGCCACCACTGCAGGCGACCTGGTGGCCCACATTTGCGATTGGTGCTCTAAAGCTCTGCGGAATGCAGGATGGTGACCATGCACCCCACAGGGCTCCTGTAGAAACAAAATGACCCATGACACAAATAAGCCCCTTGTACATAATTTTCACATAGAATTTGTGTATGCTTTGCTGTTACTACATAACCAGCTACACATATATTTAACAAATAGCAACTCAGATATTTAAATATATGTTTAAGTCACTTAAATTTACCATGAAGGGCCGGTCAAATAGCTCAGCAGATTAAAGTGCCCGCAAGTAGGCACAGGGGCTGGGGGCTCAATCCCCAGGCCTGCTGTGCCAGCCCCACCCCTGGGGCACACTGAGATGGCAATTGAAACTGTGCATGTTGGGCTGCCTGTAATCCCAGCTCTTGGGAGGCTGTAAACAGGTGAATCACTATGAGTCTGATCTAGTACTGAAGCCCTGAACACCTGAAGTCCCTTTCCTTAAATTTACCATGAATAATTATAAGTTTAAATAATAGTTATATATTAAAATATTATGCTAATATCTCGCTATTTGATCTCACATAGTAAATAGCTGAAACCTCACTTTTTCCAGTGTGAGGCATGTATCAGTCACTCCCATCTTTCTGAGTCCACCTTCCAGCCAGGTCGACTTCAGCTACATTTCTACCTTGCTCACTTCCACATGTATTTCTACATTACTGCACTGTGTATAATTCTCTCCCTGCATGCTCTGTAACCTACAGTAACACCTGAGAACTAAACAGGAAACCTCCATCTCTCCAAGAGAAACACTTCTAGCCCACAAGAGTTGTCTGAGCAATAACTTGCAAGGATGCTGCAGGCACCACGTGACTGGCACCAGGATTTGGGCGCTGGTTTGGTGCAGGGATATCACATAAACCCACAGTGTGCACGAGGCCCCTGCTGAGGGCCCGCACAACTGCAGGGACACAAGTTGCCCTCGGGTAGAACACAGCACTGCCTCCACCTCACAGCTGTCCAACCTGAGGGCATCTGGCAGTGCAAAACAGAGAGGTAGCAAAGGTTCTACAAGGCCTGTGTAGAACCACAAACCAGAAAACGTCTGACTTTTTTTTTCTCTCTATAAGTAGAAAAACAAAAGTAATAAGCAGAAGTGGACCATTCAGCTCAAGACCAGAATCTTCCGCTCAATGCCAAAAGGACGCTCTGTAATGAGGGGCTCCATGCTCCCCCGGGGCCAGGTGCCAGC
The DNA here is from genome assembly GCA_004027165.1 of Ctenomys sociabilis. NCBI lineage: Eukaryota > Metazoa > Chordata > Mammalia > Rodentia > Ctenomyidae > Ctenomys > Ctenomys sociabilis. Next base: position 14,143 of record PVKA01026562.1, on the reverse strand, counting down.
CGCACCTACTTTATGTCTGTCTTATATGCAAGTGGAAAGGATCCTGCAATTCGGGAAGTAAAGGCCAGGTGCTGCTCCTCCCAGGCACGCGGCTTGTAGGACACCAGCCTTGAGTGGCCTCAGCCTCCTGCTCACGGGGAGGGAGGCAGCACTCCGGCAGGCCTCTGGGAAGGGCGGAAGCCTCCCCACACCCGTGGGGAGCACTCAGAGTGCTCACCCAGCGGCAGCCACAGATCCACTCAGCTGTTGGGACACCGGCGTTGGCACGGAGCCCCCAGCAGAGCCCGGGAACGCACAGAAAAGCCATCCAACTCGCATCGCGGCCAGGCGGGACTGCGTGGTGAGCAGGATCCATGTGGGCCCCGAGCTCTCCGGGTCCTCGCTCAGCTCTGCTCCCCGTCCCCAGGACGCTCCTCCACTCGCCACCTACCTCGGGCCTGTCCCCACCCGGATGACAGCCTCGGATCGGGCCCCTTGGCCGGTGAGCGGGTCCCAGAATTTGAGGTGATCCTGGGCCCTCGTGCGTCGCCTGAACTCTCCAGGCCCCTCTCGCGGGGACCTGCTGTCCTGCGGCCCTGCTCGGCCCACCCGCAGCGTGCCCTCTCCGGGCCTCTATTGCCCCGCACCTCGCCCTGCTTTCCCGCCGGAGAATCGCTCCGCGCTGGGCGGCACGGCAATGAGCTGAGCGCGGAGATCACAAACGTTCGCCGCCCAGACGCAGTTTCTGCCTGCGCTGGCAGCTGCGCCTGTCGCCCTGGCCTGAGCACCGCACTTCAAACACACATGCTGAGGTGGCTCTGCGCCCTGCGTGTAGGGAGGGTTGCTAGGAGTCACTAAAAATTAAACTTATCTCATAGAAAGTGTCAGTGCATTCTCAGTGCCCTTCCAATGACACCTAATCTCCGTAGAAGGATCTGGAAGGTCCCGTCTGCACTGCCACCTGCCACCTCCTTGTCCGCACGCCCTTCTGCTCCCCACACTCTGGCCACCGGAAAGCCCACCTCACCACAGCGGGCACGCTAGCCCGCCCACTCCTGTCCCTCTGGCATTCGACACTGTCCAGCTTCCTGCCGGGGCCACGATGCTCCGAAGCTCATGCTTACGTCATTGCCGCCTATTTTTCCCACCTGATGGCTCCTGGCAGCGAGGACTGCTAGGCAGTGTTTCTTGCCCCATTGCTCCACAGCCGGCGTGGTACGGGGCATGCAGGGGATGGAGAGCTCTCGCCCCCTGCTTGTCTGACCATGGAGCCAACTCCTATCCCGGCCCTCAGTTTAATCACCTGGAAAATGGGTCTAGGAAGAGCCCCAGCCTTGTGGAGCTGTGAGACATAAGGCAGAACACGTGCACATCAAACACCACAGTGTCGCCGGGCACACAGGGGCCCCTCAGAAGGGGATTTGGGCGACAGTTCTCTCAAAAATAAAAGTGTTGGTTTTATTATGGAAATGTGTGTGTCCTGCCCCCCCCACACACACACCAAGTGCTGCAGGTTAACTTTTCTGAATTCCCACTGAACCTCAAGAGGCTCCCTGCCAACTGCCTTCCTGGCGTGGTCCAGCTGAGGGTCCCTGCCTTCAAGTTAGCCCCTTCTTATCGCATAGTATTTTGATTCAGAAATAGCAATCAACCTCTTCTGGGGTCTTATTTCAAAATCTTCACCAATCTACTCCCCTTTCCTACCTTGCTGGACCCCAACTAACATTCAGTCTTCACAGAGGATCCCTATCACAAGAGGGAGCGCTAGAACACGGCCCTGCGGCCACCTGGCCGACTGCAGTGCAGGCGAGGGGGACCCACACGCCCTGGGGAGCCTCCGTGCTGCCTGCGGGGCTTGCATGGGATACCTGCAATGGCGCACAGCACCACCACTCCACTCAGTGCGCGAAAACAATGAACCTGCTCAGAAACTACAGCCTGTGTCCAAAATGCAACTCCATTCAGTCACCTGCTCCCGACGCATTTAATCAGTTAATGCCGGTGCGCACCATTGTTCCCAAGTCTCCCCACCACCAGATCCAGAGCCAGTGCTTCAGCCAATCGGCCCCTGCCACCTCCCTGCCACCAAGGCTTTTGTTTTAATATATATATTTTATTTAATTATTTATTTGGTACAGGTTCTCGCTACACAGACTCCTAGTGATCCTCCTGTCTCAGCCTCCTCAGCCTTGGGATTACAGATGTGCGTCATCATGCCTCGCACCCGGGTTCCGGGACCAGGAGCACATGCGGGGCATGTTGGCCATGCAGTATCGGGGATCGAAGCCAGGTCCTTGTGCTTTCCAGACAGGCACTTAGACCGCTGAGCTATCTCACCAAAATCCAGCTTTTGCTTCCTTAACCATCTTCTTGCGGAAGCCCCTTTCCGCCCCTCTCCACTCGCTCTCCCAGCAAGTTTTCCCACTGCCCACAATGTCCAGGTAACCTCAGCGCTCCTACCTCCCGGCTTCTACATTATAACTATGAAGGCCTGAACGTCGGACCCTGCGCAGTTGACTGTCGGCTGCTTCTGTGCCTCTTTTCTGCCAGCTTTCAGAGCAGGAACCTATTTGCTTATTTCTGTCCAAGGTCGGCTTTGTGATGAGAATTCAGTTAATGACTGAACTGAGACAAAATTCTAGAGAGAACCAAAACCGGGAAAATGAAAGCCATTTCTGCCAAACATCTTTTAGATCCTTCGTCATGCTGGTTTGCCTCTCTTTGGTCTCTGATTCCTCGACACTGTGTCATGTTCTGCTTATTTTTATTATATTTTATTTATTTTTGGTACCAAGGATTCAACTCAGGACCTGCCACTTGCCAGGCATGCACTTATGCGCTGAGCTCTCTCCCAGGCCCTATGCTTGTCTTTAGAGTTTGAGCTACTTTATCTGAAAAGAGTATGATATATAGATAGATAGATAGATAGATAGATAGATAGATAGATAGATAGATAGATAGATATATCTATATATATATTTAAGTGCATCAAAATAAACCAGGTTGAAAGTTTCACTAGTTCAATAGTTTTCCGACTCTAAGGGAATTCAAAAATATCACACTACATTTTATGCTTTTTAAAAATATTTTTTAATTCTCAAAGTTTTCATGAATTGGTGGTAATTCAAAAGTGTCTTGTTCCCCTGGAACAGCAGAGCTGGCAAGGGACTGGTATGTCTCCTGAAGTGAGCTCTAGAAGAACCCTGATCCATGACGCCAGTCCGTTAAAGCAAACAAGCCTGGAGGAGATGTGGTGAGGGAAGTCTGGGGCAAGTGCGTGTCTTCTCTCTTATTGAAAAGTCTCGGGGACTCCTGCTCTGCAGGCTCTGAGAGCGCCCCAGCAAAACGTTTGGTGCTTTCCCAAATTATTTAAGAAACTCTTTGGGGTTTTTCTTTGTTTGGTTGGTTGGGTCTTTTGAGGCAGTCTCACTCTGTAGTCCAGGACAGCGGAGCTCACTTATGTAGCCCAGGCTGGCCTGAAACTCAGGATGATCCTCCTGCCTCAGTCTCCCAAGTGCTGAGATGACAGGCGAAGAGACTCTAGGTGTCCACAGGACTCGGAGCGGGAATGCTGCATGGCCTTGTTTCTGACTGGCCAGTCCAGCTCATCCTCTGAAAAGAATTGCTTAGTTGTACAGGGCCACAGGACAGGGGCACTTGTCCACCGTGTGGGTCCCAACTCCTACACCGTGTACCCCTGCCAAGCTGCCCTTCAGAGGATGAAGGGACAGGGGACCTGGGTCTCACAGGAGCTCTATGAAAGATACTTCTTCACTTAAAAACAAAGCTTACTTCTCTGTAAATTTCACATATTCATCTTCACTGAAATTCTTGGAGTGCCAAAGAGTAAACTTAAAAGTCTTTTTCACCTTTCCAGCCAAGCAGGAAACTGTCCCTGGACAGTCTCCGGCTGCTGTTGGAATCACCATCCAAAAGCCTACTCATCTCTTCATCTGAAAAGTAAACAAAAAATCAGGGAACATTCGCAGCCACCTGGCATACCAAGCCGTCATTAGCGCCACTTCACGATTAGAAGACAATGACCACGTCCTTTGAAGACTGGCACGAAGCTCTGCATGGTCATACCTGGCCAGTGTGAAGAGGCCTTGTTGGACTAAAAACAACCTAAATTCCTTTTATGAGGTAAGGAGCGTGTCTGAGGTAATGAACACTTAAGTAATTAGATGGGTTTTATGGAGACAACTATAAACTGAAACACGGGGAAAATCGCCTTGGTCATTGGCTGACGCCCAGGGCGGCGGGTATATAAGGGCCAGGGCAGAGGGGCAGAGCATCGAGACACCCTCACTTCTCCTCTCAGCCCTGCACAAACCCAGCTCCCAGCACCATGCCTTGTTGCATCACCCGCTGCTGCAGTGTCCCCTCCGGCCCCGCCACCACCATCTGCTCCTCTGACAAGTCCTGCCGCTGTGGGGTCTGCCTGCCCAGCACCTGCCCACATGAGATCAGCCTCCTGCAGCCCACCTGCTGCGACCCCTGCCCCCCACCCTGCTGCCAGCCTGAGGTCTATGTGCCCACCTGCTGGCTGCTCAACACTCGCCACCCCACTCCCGGCATCAGTGGCATCAACGTGACCACCTACGTTCAGCCCGACTGCCAGAACCCCTGCGAACCCTGCTGCTGAGCGGCCTCGCCTTGGCCGGATCGGGAGGCAGCTGCTCCGCATGGCCCCACCCTCTGGCCTTCCACGCTTGCTGCCTAGCACCTCGGAGCAAGCCCAGCCAGTGTCGGGGGCCAGCTGTCCCCCTGGGCTGGACCTCCCCGTGCCCTGCCCCTCTGGGGGCAGGCAGACACCTCCTGCCTTTCACTGCCCCCTGAGAAATGATCATGTGACTGCTCCCCAATAAACTTCATTCTGGCCTAGCAAGCACCGCCGTGGCCTATTTCTTTCTGCATCTCCCCCTCCGTAGGAGCCAAGCGTGCCCCTCTGTGCCCAAGCGGCAGGTCATTGCGTGACCCAAGGGTCCCCCAGGCAGGAGCTGCCATGATGGGATCTATGGCAAAAGTAGAGCTGTAAGGAGCTGCGGGATGGGCCTGACAGGGAACAACTTGAGAGATGGCTCTCAGAGATATGTACTATGTCATGCACTAAGCTGGAAACCAAAAGCTGAATATGTTTTCAAAATATTCAAGCTTGGTTTATGGTGGTTATGACATTGCTTCCCCTTGCTTTTCTTTTTTTTTTTTTTTTTTTTTTTTTTTTTGTCTTTTTGAGACAGGGTCTCACTGTGCAGTTCAGGCTGGCCTTAAGCTCATTTTGTAGCTCAGGCTGGTCTCGAACTCACAACAATCCTCCTGCCTCAGCCTCCCGAGTGCTGGGATTACAGGCCTGCACCACCACGCCCGGCTTTCCCCTTGCTTTTCACAAGCTAAACAAGCTGGTCGATAGGCCGGCACCAGGGAAATCTTACTTCCTTAGTTGCGAATGATGTTGCAAATGCAGGCTGACACACAGGCATACGCTAGCGAGCTCAGGAGACAGACAGTGCTAGGAACATGCGCTGTGTTGAAATTTAAAAATGGGTCACAGTGAAATGGCCTTTGCCGGTGGTGCCCCTAACACTATTTGCCGTTGCTCCCAACATGCTCGTCCTGTCATTCTTGCAGCCTTGGAGTCCCCTATCCTGAGTGCTTTCAGCTGTGCTGTCATGGCTGGCTTCCTGTCATGAATGGATCAAAAACACTTCCCTCTTATGCTCACTCTGATTCTGGGGAAGTCAGAAGTCTCGTGATGCCAGGTCTGGTGAACAAGGTGGGTGAGGGCATGCTGGGGTGCCGCCTGCCCAGCCCGGCCCCGAGCAACAGCCATTGCGCTCCTTACTATACCTCATGAAGACAATCATGAAAGTAAAGACACTTCGGAAATTGGCATGAATGATGCGGGTCATGGTTTGGGGTCTTTGCAAGGGGGATAACAGGACACATATTCTATAGAACCATTTTCCAGGAGGCACCCAGAGATCATACATGAAGAGTGCAAGAAATCTGTCCACTGAAGACCCAAGCACTCAGCAGAGGGCCTGCGTCCTACAATAATGTCCTGTATGGGTCCAGCTGAAGGCCTAGATCCCAACCGCAGGCCAAGAGCCCTGGACGTCTCATGCAGGCCTGCTTCATGGATCTGTGCTGGAAAGGCCCAGAGGTCAGTGGTGGAGGCTAGAAAGTCTGTCCCAACAGGATGAAGGATCTGTGCTAGCAGGCTGAGGGATCTGCACTGGAGCCAGGAAGCAGTGCTCAAGGCGAGCACCAGAGCTCCCCACAGGTGCCACAGCCATCCTCAGCAGCAGTGAGGCCCCGAGCTCCTCCAGCGATGAGGAGAGCTGAGTTCCCATCAGGACAGCCAATGCGACGAGCTTCACCAGGAGATGAGCGGTGTGCCATCTCCCCTCCGGAGCCAGGAAGTGATGCTCAAGATGAGGACCAGAGCTCCCCCAAACTGAACCGTAGCCATTCTCAGTGACAACAAGGTCCCAAGCTCTTCCTGTGACAAGAACAGCAAATTTCACCAGAAAAGCCAGCAGGACAAGGTTCTCCAGCAGAACAACCCAAGAGAACCAGCAGCTTCCAACTGCTCCAGCAACATCTCCAAACAGCTTCCCTCACCATCTCTCTCCTTCTGCCTCTTATGCTGTTGGCAACAATCTTCAGGTGGACCTCTATACCCAGCACCGCTGGCTCAGTCCAGCCGGGTGTGACAAGCTGACCACCAGCTAGCAGTCCACTACAATGGGCTAAATGTGTTCGAACTGAGGGGAGACTAATGGCAGACATCTTTTATTATAATTAAATTTTTATGAAAACATTTTATAATAAAGCAGAGAATAATAATAGTTAATACACTGTGTTGTTATCTTCAGAGTGGTTACTGAGAGAGCAGGACATCACAAAAAATATTTCCTTGGGCTGGCAAGATAGCTCAGCAGAGTAAAGCACCTGCTTTGGCAAATTTAGGCAAGCTCAGGCACCGTGGCTCAATCCCTGGCACCACATCCCACCCCCAGGGCAGAATGAGCTGGCCAGAGTCTGGGCATGGTGGCATGCACCTGTGAACACTGTGGAGGCTGAAAGCAGGAGGATCACCACGAGTTCAGGCCGTGCACTGAGACCCTGCAACAGACAAATACATTAAAAGAAAGGAAAAAAAATATTTGCTACCGAGCAATGCCATTGTGTTAGCAACACAGACCATTAGTGTTCAGTTACCTGTGGCTGGCTAAAAGTCCCAGCTGGAAGCCAGGCAATGTGTATTTTAGTCCAAGCTAGGCCTCACACGGCCTCTGGGAAAATCACCAAGTTCTCTCAGCTAAATCTTACATCAGTAGAGTTGGTTGTTTGGCCAGACTGTGTCTGAGCCCTTCAGCCTACCTTACTAGGCCCCAGCGCCCCCAGGAGCTCTGCACCTCTAGCGGTACCATTTTCGCTCCTCCTGTAGTGACAATCAGCTCAGGTGGGTACTTCCCAGGATAGCAGAGCAGGCTGTGAACATACAGCACCTCACTTGTCCTTAACAAAACCTCTTTGGAAATGTCATGGTTTGTGTCTAGTTGTCCCCCTAAAGCCTCATGTAAGCCATGGGGCAGACTTACTTCTAGAGTTTGTGATTGACTCATGATCTGCTGGGGTGTGAGCGCTACACCAGCCTAGGGCGGAGAGCCTGAATGTAACATAAGAGAGACAGAGACAGACTTGCCCTCTGCAGCCAGTGTTGCTGCTATCCCTCCCATTTGCTCTCTGCCATAAGCTGCTGCCCTCTGCCATGTGCCCCTCTGCCTTGGAGCCAGCTGCGTATGGACTGAGAGCTCCAGGAGCTGTAAGCTAAATAAACCTTCCTTCCTTCATTTCGAGTGTTGGGTATTTGTCCCAGCAACGAGAGACGAGTAACCGAGACAGGCGATAGCAGCCCTCCCACTCTCCAAGGCACAGGGGAAGACTCAGAGGCTGAGAAAGACTATTCTGGAGTTCACAAATCGCAAGCGACAGAGAAGGAATGAAGCCTAAAGCTGCCTGGAGCCCACAACTCTTCTGCTTCCATTGCACCAAAGCCTTGCCTCCTTCCCAGACAGCAGCAGCCAAGGCAGGAGCTTGCCGGCCCCGGCTCTCTTTCTTGGGAATAAGAACGCATCCGTAGACACCACCTCCTCCTCGCGCCCTCTGGACGGTGTATTGCTCATGGACAGTCGCAGCACTCCCTGGAGCGGGTGCAGCACAGGGCAAAATGAACATACAGCGAGCCTCAGAGACGATTTACGTCTCCACAGGGAGGTGGGTGTGAGGCACGGACAGTGACCGCAGCACATGCAGATGTGTGCCAGCTCCCCAAAGCAAAGGTAGCTACGGCACACAGCAGACAGACCTCGACTTCAAAGCTTCAAAAGCATTTCCAAAATAAGGTCATGAGAGCACCCTCTTTTCATCCAAGTCAGTCAGGCCAGCCTTGCCAGCCGGCACAAAACACAGGCCAGCCTGGCCTGGAGCTGCAGCCCGGGTCCCTGTATAGCACCAGAGCGCCTCCGGTTGTCCTGTACATTGCAGTGATCCAGCCCCAGGTAAGCTGAAACTGGGCTCCAAGCTCATAACTCTCCTTAGTAACAGCAGAAAACAAAGGAATCCCACTTTTCCCTTAAACCGCGCCACTCTCCAGGCCGTGCTTTCTATCCCTGTTCACTGTAGACTGATGACAGCAGACCTCCCGGTGGCCTCCCGTCAGGTAGCTGTGCACACCCACACGTGGGTCAGACCAATCCTCCAGTCCATTAAAAATACTGACCAAGTTGAATTACTCAGGGAAAGGCAATGACTCGAGACGCTTGCTTTCACTGGGTCCGCTCTTCGGGCTGCAACCCCAGCCCCGCATAACCCAGGGCAGGTTTCCCTGCAACTCTCATCCATTGCCAACCCTGGGGTGATGCTAGCTGGTGCACCACTCCTACCCAGCCTTTTATCCAGTGGCCTCAGAAAGGCTATCTTGCTTTAAACTGCAGCTCTATCCTTTATTGATTATGAGGCCAACTATTAAACAAGAAGAAAAACAATTCATATCTCATACAACTGGAGTGAAGATTAAATTAATTAAAATAGATGCAGCCCTTAGAACAACCTCTACAGCCGCTTTTCCACACTCAGCTTTGTGGTACTCTGGACAAGGGCTTAAGGCTATTCCTTTGGCTTGTTTTCTTCTCTAAGCTTCTACCTATAGAGGGCGCTAGAAGGAGGCTGCAAGTCCATGAAAGGACAGAGGCTCCTGTGGCCCCAGCAAGGCGTAATCTTTTATCTGGCAGCAATGGTAGGTGGTAATCTCCAGCTCCTTCAGACAGACAGGAAAGGAGGGAGGAAGGAAGGAAAGAAGGGAGGGGGGAGAGAGAAGGTGGAGAAGAGGAGGGATGGAGGAAGGAGGGAAGGATCACCATGCCTCCTAGAAGCACCAGCACCCACGCCCAGGGGAGCTGTCCCTCAAAGACCCAAGCTCTGACCCGCGGGGCTGCACATCTGCAAGCTGCTCAGCTCAGATAAACCCAGCATTCTCTCTTCATTCTCCAGCCCAGGAGCTGGCAGCTCCTTTCTGTACTGCTTCAGTGTTTATACAATGCCATACCGGTCCTCCCAAAGGTAGGGGATGAAAAGTACAATCCCCTCTACTAAAACTCTCACTGTTGAAATACTTCACATGAAGTCCAACGTGTTGGCAGATTTCCCTTGATGCAAAAATGATGGCATATATACTAGTTTTCATTATCTTCCAAACTAAGTTTCCTAAATGTCTATTCCATATATTCTAGTCTCTAGATTCCACCCCAAAACTCAGCTTTGTACTGGGCACTGGGAATGCTGTGAATACTGGCTGTATTTCATTCAGTCTCATAAAGAGGACCAATATGTGTACCAAAATATACCACAAGAGGCCGGGGTAGATATGGGCTTCCAATTCTGCTGGGCATGGGGGCAGGCTAGATGGTCCAGCCAGTCCCTGTTTTGCTTGCCTGGAATGCACTTACTTATGTCATGAGCACTTCTGATCACAATCAACTTAACCCCGATCTCCCACAAAGGCGTTCTTGAGCCTTTCAGTCCCTTTACGAGGATTTCCTAGGAGGCTCTACAATGCATTGAGCCACTGGGACACGCCATGCTGAGCGCTTCAGGTAATTCTCATTTCATTTACATAAGCAATGATTACTCAAGTAAGTCCCACTTGATATTTATTTCATTCTTGCAATAAGATTATGATACATCATTATTGTGTTCAAAATTTGTAGTTGGGGAAGCTGCAGTTCCCAGAGGCCAAGTGACTTGACCAGGTCTTACAGCCAAAAGTTAGGTTCAGGATTCAAAACCAGCTCCCAGCTCCCTCCAGGTCCTTGCCAAGTACTTGATTATGTGTTGCTTGAATTGTGTGCAAAGGAACTTCCAGCTTCTTAGATCAGACACCTGAACATGCATTCCTGGAAAACAAGTAACAGGCCTTGTGTTTTTCTGTCTCCACCACACTCCTCAGAATATATTAAAAATTTCCTAGATACATGGCTTAATGTGTATATTAGCTGATTGGTTTTCTGCATGAAATTCCATACAAACGTTAGCCATGACATGTTGTCATTAACACAGCATTAAGGGGCAAGGAATTTTGGAAAGATGCCTGCCCACCTGCCATCCGTCTGTCTGTCTGCTGACTATCTGTCTGACAGGTGGACAGCATCAGCTGGAGAGTGCTTTTGAAAAATGGAACCAACAGGTCAGCAATTTGCTTTTTCTGAAAAAAAAATTATGCTATTTTGCAAAGAGATGAAAGTTCACTCTCAGACCAGATAGCCTCCTCGCCTGGGTTTTTAATCTGTTCCAACTTGTAGTTTAAACAATCCTTTATAAAGGTTTTATTTTCATATTTATTTATAATTGCATGCTTAGATAATGTAGTGCATAGCTGTAGAAAAGCATCTAGCAGACTCACATTGCATAATTTCGTTCTTCATTTACCTCCTCAAATCCACGAAAAATATGGGTGTAAACCTGGTAGAAAGAAGTCCCACCCGCACGAGGTGTGTGAAGTGGACAGCTTCATCCCTGAGTTCTCAGAGCATTGCTCCAGGTTCTCCACACTCAGCGGGGACGGCTCGGAAGGAGACGCTGTGGTTGGTAGGAAAGGGGGAAACCATGGCAGGTGCGGGTGTGTTCACCAGGGGCTGCGCCATGTGAAAACTGCTCCAGGAAGCAAGCTTGGAAGTCACAACAGGACCAGCCAAAGCAAACAAGGGGAGCAGGCACGAGAAGTGGGGGCGTTATTGTGTAGACTTGAGAGAACAACAAGGAAACATCCTGATGGACAGAAGCCATGGTCTCTGAAACAGGTGGATATAAAAGACCCGCCGAGGACAGCTCCACAGAGAAAAACCTGCCCCAGCAACGAAACACCTGACTCCTGCCACCATGGCGCGCTCTGCTTTCCGTCTCCGAGGGACGAGACTTGTCCACACCAGCCCTGCCACCAGCCTCTGCTCCTCCGACGTCTACGGTCCGGGCGAGGTCTGCCTGCCCAGCACCTGCCCACACAAGGTCAACCTCCTCCAGCCCACGTGCCGTGACACCTGTCCCCCACCCCGCTGCGTGCCTGACTCCTACGTGTCATCATACTGGTTGCTCAGCAAGCACAGCCCCGCCCCAAGCCTGATGGGGGTCTCCATCACCGCCTGTGTCCCGTCTTGTGAGTGTGCCCCTCCCTGCAGCTAGCCTCGGTTGTATCAGAGCTTGCCCATGTCGCCCAGGAGACCTGCGATGTCAGCAAGGGAGGCCCAGCAGCTGCCCTCTAATTAGGCTCTCCCGAGGTATCTTCACCCCTGCCTCCAGTTTTCTAGAAGTGCTTCTTCCTTGTTGTCAGCAACTGATTTCCAAGAAGTGAGAAACAAGCCTGTCATGAACCTCCTTGCTTTCAGAGTAAATAAACAGCCCTACCCCCAGCGTATCTTGTCCTGATGCTTAAGGCTATAATTGACCGAGGACTCTTGACACAGGCGTCAGGAAGCTGTAAACACATCCAGCGGAATTACACCTTCTGATGTCATCAGTGTAAATCTCATGGCCCAGGGGAAGTCTCCCGGGGGCATGTAGACAGCTGGGGAAAAACCCTGCACTTGTAATGAGATGCATTCACTCTAAGCTGAAAATTGTTTTAAATTCCAAGGCTAGAGCCTCCTGTAGTTTTCTTTTTTTCCTACTTAAATGAATTCACATTTCCTTTAAGAGGGAGGGAAGCTAGAAATTAGTTAGACATCAGCATATCTTCTAATCTGGAATTTAATCTGGTTCCATAAATATTTAGCAAGTGGGCACAGTCCCAGGTTGCTTGAGAGAGACAAGATTGAGGCATAATCCCCACTTTCCAGGATCCTGTATTGCACAGAGAAAGCCTAAGATAAGGGAGACTGTCCCACACTGCAACGGAGGCTATATGGAGGACAGCAGCCCGTTCTGGGGGCAGAGGGGGAGAGCAACAGTGGGGAAGGAAGGAGCATCTCGCCTCCTATGGAGGTGCCTGAGCAGAGCCTAAGGGGTGGCAGGACTGAGAAGAAGGGACTCCACCACAGGAGGACACTTGAACAAAAGAAGCCATCCCAGAGGTGGGGTGGGGGGGGGCAAAGCTGCCCAGCAAGCTTCACCTTCATTCTTATCAGAGGTGCTCTCGGTGAAGGGGAATCAGTATGAGGCCCACAGAAAAACCACTCCACTCACAGACTCCTCTCACACCAACATCTAACCCTCAGGACAACCTGGGGCATTTCCTACCGTTTGTTTTTCAGTCATCTTTGAAAAACTGTAATGGTTTTTCATGGCGTCCTGCCACAGTCAGCTCAGCGAAGCATCTGCATTTCACACACATTCAACACCTTGCCATTCGGTGACTTGGTGGAGAAGCGGGATTCCACCCACACCGAAGTGCTGTGCTGAGAAGGGGTAGAGAAGTCAGAACGCGGACCGTCGCACACAGGACATTGTCCGGTGTGACCGCTTCACCTGCCCACCTTCCAGAAAGCCAATCAAAACTGGTGGAAATGAAAGCCGCTGAGCAGGGTGCTCCTCAGAGGGATCAGCCATCAGCCGAAGATCCCGGAAATAAAACCACATACATGCACTGAGCAGGAAGTCCATGGAAAACGACGGTTCCGGATGCCACCGCCCTGCACCACAGTAGATCACAGCCCCTCCAAAACCCACAGTTACTCTGTGAGTCTTGCGAAGCTCTCTTTGGGTTCAGCTTCTACTTATTTTAAAGTCTGCTCATTGTTCAAGTAAAAATAAAGACTGAACTGATTTCCTCCAAGTGGCGCATTTCATAAAAGATTGCAACTGAGTGGATCTTTCCTCCGATAATTTTGACTCACTTCAGTGGTGGTTTAACTTTAAAAATACTGACACTATAAAGAGAGGGTAGCACAATCTTTGGAAACTCATTATTGATTTACTTACAATAATGAAAATGAATGTAACCCTATACCATTCTGCCACTTTTCTTACTCTCTAGAATTGAAATTATATCATCAGCAAATGAGACTGCCACGTGTGGTGAGCGTGCAGCGATCAGACGGAACACGCACCCTGAAGTGCCCCCCTGTCCCGGTTGGCTTAATTGACATGACCCAAATAACCATTTGAGTTGTTTGCTCTAAAATCAGTTAACCGAAATCACACCATGTGGTGCATATTATGGAAAATTAAGGAGGAAGAAACGAGAAAAATCCCTAGCAGAAGTCACAGCTGGATCACTAGAGTTCACACAAGCTTGGGCAAATCAGAACCCTGTGAGGACAAAACTCGGTGACCTTGGGACAAAAATAGCACATCAATGAGTCAACAACTTGATGGTGTTAATAAGGGCTGGAACTCTTAATAGACACGAAAATGCCAAACTTATTACAAAATCTCAGTGGAAAAGAGCACTATAAACAAAACTAAGGGTTGGGCCCAACCCACAGCGCTGGGTATATAAAAGCCCCAGAGCCAGGGGAGGAGGCATTTGAACCTCAGAAACCTCATCTTTCTCAGGAACCAAAGCTAGCCAGACTCCCCGCGCCATGGCTTGCTGCGTCCCCCGCTGCTGCAGTGTCCCCTCCGGCCCCGCCACCACCATCTGCTCCTCAGACAAGTCCTGCCGCTG
>PVKA01026561.1:0-31572 GCA_004027165.1 Ctenomys sociabilis | reverse complement strand
AAGAGGGGAGGGCAGCACAGGAGTTGAGAGGAGAAGGAAGAGAAGAAACAAAGAAAGAAGGAAAATCTAAGACGCTCCCAACAACAACAACAACAGCAAAATGTTCAGGGCAAGGGAAGAGGTTGAATAGAGTCTCCAAGTCTGAACAACAAAGTGATGCAAATTTCCCAGCTTTCAGTCTAGCTGTAGTAAGGACAGTGAAGACAGTGGTGGTAAGATCATGCCAGGGCTCTGGAGTGAGCAGAAGAGATCCCAGGGAAAGAGACTAGATTTGAGATTACAACGGAGCAGTAATGTGTCAGCTTTTCATTAATGTGACAAAATATGTAAGAAAAAACAGGGTAAAGGAGGAAAGAGTTGTCTTGGCTCAGAGTTTCAGAGGCTTCAGCAATGGTCTCCTGGCTGTCTTGCTCTTGGGCTTGTCGCAAGGTGGTGACTTCACAATAGCAGGACGTGGCTGGGCCTTAAGGCAGGAAAGAGAGAGAAGAGAGAGACAGACAGACAGACAGAGACAAAGAGAGAGAGAGATGACAAAGACAGAGAGAAAGAGAGAGGGAGAGAAGGAGAGGAGAGAGAAGACAGAGAGAGATAGAAACAGAGAGATAGACAGGGACAGAGACTGAAAAAGCAGAAAGACAGAGACAGACAAAGAGACAGAGAAAACAGACAGAGAAGACAGAGAGACAGAGACAGGGAAACAGAGAGAGAGAGACAGAGAAGGACAGAGAGGCTGTACTACATGGTCTCTCCAGGTTTTGGATGACATCACACACATTAGAGAGGGGTTTCCTGCCTCTGTAGTTTGCAGCCCCACAGGAAAACCATCTCCAAGACACTCACAGACACAGAGGTACTGCTCTGCCTGCCCATGTGGTTCTCAGAGCAGTTAATATTAACCATCATGGAGCTACTAAGGGCCCAAGTGAGAAAGCCCAGGCTTGGGAAGAGCAAAGGTAATGTCTCAGATGAAGAACCCTAGAATACGCAAGACTCTGAATGTTCTCTAGTACATGTGGGCTGGACAAATATCCCAAGGCCTTAACACTGGCTTTTGTCCAGCTGTTGAAAGTATGGCACTGTGTAGTAGCTGTGTTTCCTTTCTTTCCAATTTCCACATAATACTTCATAAAGTTTAAATCAAACAAAAAGGAAGCAAATTTACCAATTTGTAGAGAATAAATTCAAACAGTGCTTAAAGCTGTTTTGCCCATCATGAATTAAGAAAGTAAGCATTCCACAGTAAAATTATCATTCCTCTGCTTGCACATAGATGCTTCCCTGCTTGCCCAGGACCTCTCCCAGCCAGCAGCTTGCAGAGGAGTTGGTCTCTAGATTCACAATTGGGCGTTGTCCACCAGAAGACTTTGCAACATTGCACTCAGTGAAGTCCCATATAAAATCTCTCTTACTGAGGCACGCTTCGGCACACAGGATGCATAATGCCGGGCAACTCTGCCTGGTGAGCAAGCAGGCCCAAGCCAGACACACACTGCCCCTACGTGAGCAAGAGGAGCTGCACAGGACAGCACCCCACCCCCAGGGCAGGAAACCAGACCTGCACAAACACAGAGCTCCATGCACCCAAGCAACACAGAGCAAGGCTACCCAACATGGCTCCACACTGTGCCTCCCCTCTGCTCAGGGCAGCAGAGCTGAGGACTAACCAGCCAGCTGGCCCTAGACAGGCCCAGGCCCAAGGAGAGAGGAGCAGCTCCAGGGCCATGGACACACCTGGAGGAAATGCACAGCAGAGCTTCTGCTCAGGGAGGAGGGGACTCCTCAGGAGCGCACAGGCACTGAGCTGGGGGAAGAAGAATTATGCCTGGCTGTATCCTAAGACTACAGATCTTGGTAAGAAACACAGCAATTGTTTCTTTGATTCAATCATTTTCTGATTTTCTATCTTTTATTATTTTTATCTTTCCTTCATTATGTTTTTGTATGTTTGGGGTGTTTCTCTATTTTATTCTCAGTTTTAATTTCTTTTCTATCCCTTTTTCTTTACCCCTTTCAACTTTTCTTCCTGTTAATCTTTCTTTCATTTGTTGTATTTTGTCTCTGATTATTTTCTTTTATTATTATTGGTTCTTTCCTGCAATTGTTCTCTAACAAAATGAGTTTCTTGTTACTCTTCAATAGATAATCTATCACATTTCTCTCTCCTACTTCTCATACTTCATTGATTACTTTCCCAAACTTTTGATTCTCCAGTTTCTAAGATGCTCTAGCACTGCTAAAACTACTGAGCTTTGTGAATACTGACATCTACATAGTTAAATTTTATAGTACTGTTGTTGAATTTTTTTCTATGGTTCATACAAGTGAAGTTTTATTTACTTGATATTTACTATAGGTCAATAGTATGTAAATACTTATTTGGTCTTATGCTGAAGAATTATTTTCAGTACTGAGGGATGGTACATCATTAGTTTCTTAGGCCTTGCCAATATCCAGTTTGTATCTGATGTCACAATTCATGCTGATTGCTTTATTGTTAAGGTGACATACCTATTGCCATTTTCTTCTTGGGATGCCAATATCTGCACTGACTTGGACTTATTAACAGTGTTCACTTCCACAGAACTAGGTACTGGGTCAAATACCCTGCAACCTTCCATTGCAAATAAGTGGAGGTGGCTCAACCCTAAGATAGAGACAAAGGTCAAGAAGCAGCCACACCAGAGAACACTACATAAAAGTAGCAACTAAAGAGGTCTTCATACGAGAAACAAAGCTTTCCACTACCTCAGCATGAAAAAAAATGGGAACATAAGAAGCCAACCCAACAAAACACTTCCAAAGCTGCCACCTCACCCAAAGCTGATCCCTGGAATACCAAAAGCAGAGAATACAAAGGCCACACATCTGAATTATTTGAAATGATGTCAGGAAATGTAACAAAACAGTTACTTTAATAATGCATTTGACAATCTCACAGAAGATATAAAGAGTAAAATATTGGGTCAAATAAACAAAACAATGGGGAAGGACAAATAGAATGAATATGGAGATAGAGGGAGTAGTTAAGCAAAAGGGAAAAGGAGGCCCAAAAATAAGGCAATGAGAGGAGTAAGTCAATACCTACTGATAATAACTTTCAATGTGAATGGTATCAATTCTGCAACCAAAAGACACATCCTGGCAAAATGTATCATCAGACAAAGTTCAATGGTGTACTGTACACAAGAAATACACTTAACCCAAAAAGAAACTCGCAGACTGAAAATCAAGGTTGAGAAACAGTATTTCTTACAATAGGAACTTGAACAACAAAAGCAGTTGTACCTAATCCTATGTTCCGGCAAAGTGGACTTCAAGCAAAACCTGATCAAAAGAGTCAACAAAGGACACCACATACTAGTCAAGGGCAACTCAACAGGAAGAGATAACAAGTGTTAACATATATGCACCAAACAATAACACACGCAACTTCATAAAACAAGTACTATTGGGCATAAAGACTAGGTAAACCCAAATACAATTACACTGGAAGAACTCAATATCCCACTATAATATGTAAGATCAACTAGACAAAAAAAAAAAAAAAAATCAGCAAAAAAATCAAAATTTAATAAAATCTTCAGATAAATGGACTAAATAGATATCTACAGTGTTCCACTCACAAGAAAATATATGTTCTTAATAGCACAGGGAACTTTCTCTGAAAAAGACTGCATACTAGCCAGTGAAGCACGCTTAAATATATGTAAAAAATTGAAGTTATACTATGCATAATATCAGATCTTAGTATAATGAAACTAGAAATAAATAGCAAAATAAAGCACATAAATTATTCAGATGTATGGAAATTACACACTATCCTCTTACATAAATGAGACACCACAGAATAAATCAAGTAAGAAATAAGACAATGTGTGGAACTAGTCTATAGTGCCACACACCAATTCTTATAGGACACAATGAAAGTAGTCCTAAAAGAAAAGTTGATATCTTAAATGTTTACATTACAAAAACAGAGCAGGCCCAAATAAATGACCTAACAATCCTCCTCAAAGTCTTACAAGAATAATACAAATCCAAAGTTACTATGAGGAAGGAAATTATGAAGATCACAGCAAAATCAATAAAATAAAGACAAAACATCAATGATTCAAAGAGCTGGTTCTTCAAAACAAAAGCAAGAAAAACAAAACCTGAGCCAGTCTAACCAAGAAAAGAGAAAAACGACCCAAAATAATGCTGGTAGAAACTGAAAAGGTGTTGGGGGCGGGGGAATGAACACAATGGACAATATAAAAATCAAAGCTATCTCTAATAACTACTCCATAAGCATGTACACCAATAAAATGGAGGACACAGAAGACAGAAAGATTTTTTTAACACATGTGAATTATCAAAACTGAACCAAGACAATGTGAAGACCTTGAATAATTCAATAACAGCCAGTGAAAGTAAAGCAGGAAAAAACCCTCTACCAAGGAAAACCCACATTAGGATGGATTTGCTGCTGAATTCTACAAAAATTTCACTAGCTGTGCCCTGTGGGTCACCCACACAGCAGTGTGGTGGTTGTGCTCATGCTGAGTACCACCATCTAAGAATTTACGTGGACACCAGATGGCTGTGGGGTCCTGGCAAGCTCCACCCTGTGAGCCACCAGCACAGAGGCACAACAATTGTGCTGGCAATAGGTCCCACCATCTGAGAACTTAGGCAGAGGCTGGGAGCTGCAGGATCCTCGTGAGTCTAGCCCATGCCCACCACCTGCACAGGAGCTTGGCTGAGCATTGGCCAGTCTTCCCCACAAGTAAGGACAGCCTTGGTGAGTCCTACCTTGCCCACCACCCCCGCTATAGCAGGAACTTTACTGTCCTGCACCCGACCACTCCCCCAACACTGCTGAGGCCAGGTGATCATTGGGAGCTTCAACCTGCCAAAATGAAGGAGTAAAAGGCAATCTCATTTCTCCAGCCCACTCAGAAGAAGTCCAGGAGAAAAGACAGAAGAATTTGGAAGTCACACACTTGAAATTCAGAAATGATAGCAACTGAAGTAAAGAAACAGGCTATAGAAGAAATACAATTGGAAATAATCTCTCAAGTCAAAAACTAAATGGCAATAATCATGAAAGAATTTCTCAGCACATCTAAAGAAAACACATTAAAAAAGAAAATAGAAAAATTATGGAAACATTGAACAAACAATATGGGAAAGAATTAGAATACATGAAACAGATTCAAATGGATATCCAGGAAATTAAGCTAGCAGAACTGCTTGAACAAAATGTAAAAAAGCATTTCAGACCTTGAAGACAGAAGTGAAGCTAATGAACATGGAATGAAAGACCTCTTAAAACTAACAAAGAACCAGGAAATAACAATTCAGCAGGTACAAGATGATGCAAAGAAAAGCAATATGGCTTATAGGTGTCACTGAAGAATCAGGAGTCAGCACAAATGACATAAAAACATTTGCACCAGTAGCAGAAAATTTCCCAAGAATGAGAAAAGAATTGGACATACAGTTAAATGAAGCATATAGAATTCCAAATAGCCATAATCAAAATACTTAAACACATAATAATCAAGATCTCAGAAATTCAGCAAAAGAACAAAAATGTTCAAAGCTATTAGAAGCAACAGATCACATACAATGGCAAGTCCATCAGAATCATGGCAGATTTCTCAACACAAACAATAAAATCAAGAAGAGCTTGAGGGCCAGAGAGATAGTTCAGTGGCATAAGCACCTGCTTAGTAAGCACAAGTTCCTGGGTTCAATCACCAGTATTTGAAAGAGAGAGAGAAGCAGAGACAAAGACAGAGATGCAAAGAGAGACAGACAGACAGACAGACAGAGACAGAGACACAGAGTGACTGAGACAAGTCATCAGAAAAAATAAGTTCCAACCCAGATTGATGTACCCTGAAAAACTATCTATAAAATTCAATGATAAGATAAGATTTTTCTATAACAATGAACAATTAAAGAAATTCATGACCACCAAACCATTGTATGAAGAGTACTGACAGGTATTCTGGAAAAGGACAGAAACAACTACAACTTCAAGAACAACAATGGAAAAGGAACCAAACATAGCAAGTAATTACAAAGTCGGAAGGAGTCATGGGCCCTGTAGGAGGGAAATAACATAACAAAGGTAAGTCAATATATATGAGTTATAACAATTAATATAAATGGCCTCAATCCACCAATCAAAAGAAACAGACTGGTAGAATGGATTAAGAAAGAAAATCAAACAATATGCTGCATTGAACTCAAGAAATACATTGAACTCAAAAGGAAATTCATAGGCTGAAAGTCAGAGGATGGGAAACAATACTTCATGCAATAGGAACCCAGAAAAAAGCAGAGGTAGCTATTCTTGTTGCCACTAATATCAACTCTAAAGCAAAAAATCACTCAAAGAGATAAAAAAAAAGTGACTACATATTTGTAGGGGGAAACTGAAAGAAGATATAACAATTGCAAGACCCAATCCAAAAATGGGTGCCTGAAATGAATATATATTTCTCATATGAAGAAATACAAATGGCAAATAAATATATGAAAAAATATTCAACATCATTGGTCATTGAAGAAACACAAATGCAAACAACATTCATTTCATCCCAGAAAGAATAGCTATTATCAACAAGTCAACCAATAACAAATACTGGGGAGGCCATGGGGAAAATGGCATCTTTCTTCACTGTGGGTGGGAGAGAAGACTGGTATAAGCACAGAGGAAAGCACCATGGAGATTCCTCCAAAAGCTAGAGTTGGAGGTCCCATTCATCCCAGCTATTCCTCTCCTGGGTATTTTCCAGAAGAACTGAAAACATACCACAGTTATTTGTATGTGCCTATGTTTATAGGAGCACAATTTATCATAGGTGACTCTTAAAAGCAACCAAACTGCCCATCAATTGAAGAATGGATAAAGACATGGTATTTTTACACAATGAAGTGTTAGTGAACTATGGAAAAGGATAAATTTGAGGTTTTTATTGGTAAATGGATGCAATAAGAGACAATACTCTTAAGTGAAATAAGTCAAACCCACATGTGCAAACATTGTTTTCTGTCCTTAGTGAAGAACCTGAAAAAGTAAATAAAATCTGAAGGGCACAGTAGATACTGTAAAAAGGGAATGAATCTGTCCAAAAGGAAGGAATTACTGAGAGGAGGGGAAAAATAGAAGAGGGAATAGAGGAAAGAGATGTGTCAGTGTGTAAGCAGGGTGGTTTGCATAACTGTACTATAGATTTCTGCTGTTCTATGGAAAGTAACAGTTAATGATTAATTTTTGTTTTGCTTTGTCCTCTTTTTCATTTTTTTCCTTTTTCTCTCTTCTTAATTTCTTGTAATTTTTTTCTCTTTTTCCACTTTTGCATGCATATATCTGGCAATCTGAACAACTAATTCAATGACAATACTATGCAATACAACAAATATTGTCAAAATCATACTATTTTGTTTAATGAAATTCTGCATCATTTGTAATTTTTCCTCTTTTATTACTATTTTGTATTCTTTTTTAAAAAAAATTTAAAACTTCAAGAAAGAGGCTATGCATATAGCTCTGCAATCTAAGCACCTGCCTGGGAAGCACAAGGATCCAGGTCCAATCCCTGGCATACGCATGCTGTGCCAACTGTGGAGCCCTGGGCACACCAGGCCTGCCACTGAAACCAGGCTATGATCCCAGTTCTGGGAGGCTGAGACAGGAGAATCACTATGAGCCTAAGCTACATAGTGAGACCCTGTGCCAAATAAATAAATAAAATAAAAGATTTTTTTGGTGGAATGGGGATTGTACTCAGGCCTTTGCACTTGTCAGGAAAGAATTTATTCCACTGAGCCATCTCCCCGGCTCCCAGTAAAAGATTTTTTAAATTTTTTTTTATTTTTTTTTATAATTTTATTGAAGAACAAATAGCAATGAGACAGTTTCAAATCAAATTAGTAGAACAGATACAATAATTAATACATTGCATATTGTTTTTGTAGTGGTTTTTTGTTGTACAAGGTGTAGACATGATATTCTATTTACAAACACTTTTAGAGCAGATGCCTCTATTCATTGAATTAAGAGAATGTAGCTGGATACCTATCTTTTTTTTTTTTAATTTAATTATAGAACAGTAAATCTGTGAAGAAAGCTTAGTGTCATCATTAGAGAAAGGTAAATTAAACTGCAACGAGATACCCACTGCATCCCTATTAAAATAGCTAACAATGAGATGTCTGACAATACCAAAGATTTTTTAAAATTAAAACAAAAAAACTTCAGGAAAGATCTAACACCAATATTCAAGCTCTTCAATGAAACTGAAAGAGGGGGAGTACTCCTAAAATCATTCCTACAAGCTAGCATTACACTGATTCCAAAACACTGAGTAGAATCCAACAAAAAAGTAAACTATAGATCAATTTCCTTAATGAACATAGATGCAAAAATAGTCAAGACACTGGCAGACAAAATGCAATGAACCATCAAAAGCTTGTTCATTATGACCAAGTAGAATTTGTCGCAGGGATGCAAGCATGGTTCAACCTATACAAATCAATAAATGTGACTAACACACCACAGACACAGGAACAGGAATAAAAATCACATGATCATCTCAATAGATGCAGAAAGAGCCTTGGATGAAATACAACATCCTCTCCTGATGAAAACACTGAAGAAAATTGGAACACAAGAACCTGATCTCAATCTAATAAAAATAATTTCTGACAAACCTACTGCCAGCATCATATTTAAAGGGGAAAAACTGAAAGCTTTAATTTCAGAAATAAGACAAAGATGTCCATTATCACTACTTCTGACCAAAATAAAACTCAAAACATTAGCAAGAGGAATTAGACAAGAAAAAGAAATAAAAGATATATATATAGATATATATATATGAAAAGAAGTCAAATTCTTATTATCTGCAAATTTCATGATCCTCTACAAAAGACACCCAAAAAATCTACCAAAAGAATATTAGAATTAATAACCAAATTCATTACTTAAGCAATATATAAAGTCAACACACAAAATTCATAGCATTCACATACACTAATAATGTACTCACTGAGACACAAATGGTATTGAAAACAATACCATTCATTAGCCCCAAGAAAAATTAAATACTTAGGACTGAATTGAAGGAAGTGAAATAACTCTAATGAAAATTATAGTACTTGGAAAAGAAAATCAAGCAGTACATCAGAAAACAGAAGTACATCCCAGTGGACAGGGAGACCCACCATAGTTGAAATGGTTGTACTTCCAATATGGATATACAGATTTAATGTGATCTCAATTAAAATACCAATGCCATTCTTCATAGAACGGAAGGAAACAATCCTAAAACTCGTACAGAACCAGAAGGGAACCAGAATAACAAGAGCAATCTTGGGTACAAAAGGAGACCAAGAAACATCATAATCCCATGCTTGATGTTACACTATGAAGCAGTATAATGAGAAAAACAGCAAGATACTGACACAAAAGCAAACATGTACACAAATAGCATAAAGTAGAGGACTCATGCCAGGCTCGGGGGCACATGCTTGCAGTCTTACCAGGAAGAAGATGAAGCAGAAGACTACGTAGTGTGTTCAAGGTCAGCCTGAACTACATAGTGAGACTGTCTCAAAACAAAACAAAGCAAAAGAAAAAAAAAAAAAAAAAAGAATAGAGGGTGTCTAAGCACATTCAACTATATGATCACTGCCAAAGGGGCCAAAAATATGCACTAGAGGAAAGATCAGCTGTTCAGCAAGTGGTGTTGGGAAAACCGGCTAGCCACATGCAGAAGGTTGAACATAGACCTATATCCCTCACCATGTGCTAACTAAAATATATATGAACCAAATAGCTAAATACTGAAACAGAAAATACCTAATGGAAGATAAAACACATAAAATTTTTGAAGTGCTATGTACAGGCAAAGACTTTTGGAACAGAACCAGGTTAGGCAGCAAGTACTACTGAGAATTAGTATGTGGGAGGTTTGATCCCCTGCACCTCAAGCCACACTGGCCCCAGCCTTAGGCATGCTGAGCCGATCACTGAGTCCAGGAGTGGTGGCCCTCGCCTGTAATCCCAGTGCTGAGGAGGCTGAAAACAGTAGGATCACTGCAAGTTGAAGGTGCGGAGTGAGATCCTAAAATAACCAAATACATTAAAAAAAAAATAAATAAACAAAAGAAGTAGATCAAGAGTTGGAGGCAAGGGAAGGGAGAGGTGGATAAGAGGATCTAAAAAGCAATTAGCACATGACATGTACATGGGCAATCCCACACAAGAAACGTAAACATATACTGCAAACACATATTAATAAAGATAAATGTGCCAAATTAAATTTGAATTTCAGATAGACCAAAAAAGTTTTAATATAATTATATTCTATTTAATATTTGAAATAAATAATTATGTATGCCCTAAATATTCTGTGCTGGTAACTGAAAAAAGCATTTGACATTCAACTTTCCCTGTGCCCTGTATTTGCTATCTCCAGGTCTGTGGCTTATGGAAGGGACTAACAAGTGCTAGAAAAGCACTCAGACATTTTACCACCTCTGCGGTATCTTAGAAATCCCAATATTTAGATGAAAAATAGAGGAAAATGAATTGATTATGAATTTGTTTTCAAATACTGTTAACCCCCTCAGGAAGTCAGAGTCAGTAAGTATCAGAGACGGCAACGCTGATGCCACAAGAAACCCTCTGCCCACCAGGAGAGGTACACGGAACCTGCTGAACCAGCTCGGCGTCATGACAGAGCCGCAGGCTCACGGCACGCGCACTACTCGGGTCAGCTCTGCATTTTCCTGTGAAGTTGCAGAGTGATGATGAGAACAGCCTGGCCGCAGGAAGGCGGATTCCAGACAGAGAAGGCCGCCCATCCGGATGTGCGTAAGGCTGCCTTCTCGTCGGGGAGGGAATGCTCCACAATCCCGAGTAACAGTTTCAGTGCTTCAACTGTGCTCTGGTGAGAAAATATGTCTGAGCTACACCTTCTAAAGATCAGTGCTCCTGGCTGAGATTTATTAGCTGCTTTTTAAACATTTGTTTGCCTGTGGGCTTTATGATGGCGTGTCCACACCAGCCTGTGTGCCAAGCCCACGCTGCTCTTGATTCTGGGACATGGTGGTGAATGGCACTGGCAGACGCAGCTTCTGACTATTAGAGATGCTGTGGTCTTAAAGGACCCTGTCTTTTTAATTGTTTTAAAGGAAAATAGTGAGTTGTGTATGTTTTTCAATCAGAATCACAGCTTATAATTACTCTGAATATTGAATTTCCCAGTCTGCTTTCCATGGATTTGCCAGTAGTGGTCTGAATCAAAGGGTCTGAAGCTAAAGTACACAGAGCCGTGTTAGCCTATGGCTTAATTTGAGACTGAGCTTTTATGTGAACACAGCTGCATTTATCCATACGTTACTTTTCGCTACCAAATCAGGCATGAACAGTTATAGCCAACAAAGCCTAAAACATTGGCTATCGGAATTTTACACATAAATACCTTACTGACCTGTGACCTAAACACACATTTACTAACAATCTCAACAGATCAGAGAGGTATTATCTGATATCCACCAGAGGTGTGACATGCTAAAGACCAGTGGAATGATTCACCCAATACTGCCTTCAGCAGGATCTATTTTAACCTCCTTAAGTCTTTATACCATTTATCAACCCTAAAAAGAAAATGCATGTGGTTTTATAATGGTGAGATCTACTCAAAATTCCTCTCTCAAGTGCACTGAAATTAAAGTGGCAGTTGTGAGACCTGGGTGGGCGTAGTTAAGGACAGGCTGACCTATGTAGCAGGACTCAGTGGACAGGCTCTGGAGAGGCCACAGAGTCATGGGGAAAGCTAGCTTGGTGGTGCTGGGAACCCCCATTTTGAACAAAAGAAGGACCAGCCCTTTGTGAGTGAAATCTGGGGGACATTTTAGCTTGCATCCTAGATAGACACACACGTCACCACTTAGAAGGAAAGAAAGCACGTTCATTCTGTTAAGCACATTCTGCCTAGAAGCACACACAGTGGGACTGCTAACAACAGCCATGGCTATCTGTACACTGCTGCGTTCTGACCAATGTGGGGAGTCATATTCACTGTTCACCAACTGACAATAGCATCTCCATTTATACCTACTGCATATGTAGAAGTTACTCCCATGAATTGCGTCAAATTGCTGCAAGTTCTGATGTGATTATTAAATTTTACCAAACCAATCACAAATCCATCTGGGCCCAGTAAACAAAAGTAAGGACAAACAAGCATAAGACACCTGGGATATAAATTCAGGAGAAAGCACACGTATGCATTACCTGATTGTCATTCAAGGATTTAGGAGTTTTCATTAAACAAAGAGGGTGGCTGTTCTTTTGCAGATGAAGAAGCTGGAAAATTTGGAATTAATGTGCAAATGTGTGAATTTCTGTCTGTACTAGTACTTCCATTTGTCCTCTGCTTTCTGTGTATCTAGCATCTCGTGATCCCTCACAGGACTGCAGACTCTGTAATATTTCCCCCATTTTATAAACAAAGAGACTCAGCCTGCATACAGCAGTGCAGGATGTACTTGGACTAACTTCCCCATGGCCCAGCGTCCTCCTCTGATGCCACTCCGCACAGCCTGCAGAAGAATGCTACACAGCCCAAGCGTCCAGGGGTACACTAACCAAAAGACACTTTCTTTTGGTCTTTTTGAGACAGGGTCTCCTTATGTAGCCCAGGCTAGCCTCAAACATACAGCAATTCTCCTGCCTTAGCCTCCCAAGTGATGGGATTACAGGTGTGCACGCTCATACCCAGTGAGAAGATGCTCTTCCTATGTATAAATCACACCAAATTCTACTTCTACCACTTGAAAACCTCTGAAATTCCAAATATCAAAATTATTAATATTTTAAGAAAATAACTAAATTAAGACAGTTTCACTGCAGTAAAAAGTCACTTGTTTTTAAAGTGAAAAAATGAAAGCCAGTAGAATAAAAGTCTATGTTCTAGCTTTTATTTCATTTTTCCTCAAGAAAAGAAAGGCAACCCTTCGCCTATTTGCCTCCTGGTGCAAGTCTGCAGGCTGTGGTGGTTTACAGCAGGATTCTCCCACTTCAATTCAATTCACACATCTACAGAGTATAGTCAGGCTCCAGGGCTAAGCTACGCAAATACAATAAAATCCATTACATTTTCCACCTATTGCAATGGGACCATACTGAGAACCATTTATCAATAGTACCATGAAAAAGAAAAAACTTACCAACTTCAAAGTTAAAAGATAACAAACTCAGTTTTTAAAAACTATTGAATGGCATTTCCCAAGAAAGTGTGGCTCAAAAGCAAAAGGAAGGACAGGAAAGAAAACTGATCACAAAACCAAAAAATAAATTTAGGTTGTTTCAGTATAAATAAGAAGTGTGAATTCATAAACAGTAGTCCACTTACTGTCCATTTATATGAATCTATTATAAATGATGGAGTTATGTAATTCAAAGTCTGAAAACCAGAATACGTAACTACACTCAAGTGCATCTTCATTTAGTGTGTCTTTGCTAGAAAATTTGAAACTCACATTTTTATGAAAATTTGCAATTTAAATTATATTAAAAATTACAGAGATTAACAGTAATTCTAGTCTTTAGAAATGCAAATTTTCTGGCTATATCCCACATTTGCTAATCAGGATCTCTGGAGGAGACAGGTTAGGGTTGTGGGAGCCAACAGTCAGTGTTTTAATAAGGCTTCAGGAAATTTGAAAATTCCAAATTATATTCTAGGATCCATAAACTCAGTGGCCTAGTTTACAAAAAATGGTTAGGTACAGGTCCTTAGACCTAATTAAAGGAAAGTCTGTTGTTGCTTTTCCTAAGAATATATTAAGTGAATATATTAACATTCCTAGTCAGATCCACAAAATCACTAAAATGTACGAAACTAAAGCTAGCATACTAAAATGCTGTCTGAGAAGTATCCTAATGGAATAGTCTACAGAGGCGTAGCTATGGAAACCTGGATGCCCTACGAGGCAACGGCAGAAGTACAGCAAGCGTCTGCTGGCTTCTCACGAGGTGTGCAAGCCTCCTACACAGGTACCTTCCTCTGAGGCACTTCCAGACAACCCCAGGGGTAGGAGAGTTTCAAGTTGGGCAAGGTTTCAGGTGTGGATTTTGTCCCTTGGGCAGGACAAAAGAGTGACCGCACCACTGGGCCTGTGGCAGCATCAGACAGTGCGGCCGGGGCCGAGGGTGGCAAGCATCGACAGGGATTTCAGGACTACTGGTTCCTACCAGAAGTTGACAAAGTCAACAACAGCTTCTGGGCCAGAAAAGGGAAGACTGACCGAGAAGCACTGAATGAGATGCCTGCTAGGCGTCCATCTAATGGGCTGCTCCCTACTGAGGGAGAGAGGAAATTCAGTCAACAGTCACTTTATACACTTCCAAAAGTCACAGGGAAGGACAGCAAAGCTACTTCTTGCCAATTCAGAACTTTTATGTTTTTACTCTGTTTACTACATCTACAAGGGAATCACAGCGACATCTCAGTGTAAATCACAGTGCACTCCAAGCATGGGAGCTGAGGCAGCTCCAGGACACTAGTCCCGATGCCAGCGGGCCCTGCCACAGCAGCATCTCACTCCCTCCACTCAGCAGCAGTCTAACAAGATGAACGAGGCAAGCCTGAAACAGAAAGCTCACACACTCAAATCATGAGATCCGAAATTCAGTGAGAAGTCTCTCACCCCCAATTACAAGACCTGGCTCATGAAATAAGATTTTTTTAACAAACATATTCATATGAATATTGTTACCTACAAAGAAATTACTTTGGGGATTGAGAGTGTAGTTCAGAGGTAGGGCAGTTGCCTAGCATATGTGAGGTTCTGCACTAAATGCATTAAATATGAACATAAACCACATGTATCCTCATAAAGAGTACAGCAGAGAGTGTTTAAAACTTCATTATAAATCTACAATTTTGTATAAAACATTTCTCTTTTCATGAAAGTCTTTAAGTGCAAACATGTAGGACAGAAGCAATGTAGCATTACCTCCATTTTATGGCAGTGGCTCTGAACTCAACCCAAAGCACCCAACATAATCATGGACAGAATTCAAAGGTCCATGATGGAGGACGTGCTGCACCCATGTCTGTGGGCCTTGCCTCCACACATGTCCCCAGTGCCATAGGTGGATGGTCTTTGGGGCCAGTCCAGATGCAACAACAGCAGTGTTATGAAAGGCACAAGGGGGGTGGGAGATGGCTCAGTGGCATAAGTGCTATCCTGGCAAGCGCAAGGGCCTGAGTTCAATCCCAGTTCTGCCAAAAAGAAAGAAAGGCACAGTGATTTGTTAAAGCTTTCTGTTTCACCATTGCCAGTGGTGCAGATATATAGAATACAATTTCTTCTCATCATTTGAAGGCTATGATAGTGATTAGGCTACCTCTCGGTCTTCTGTTATTTAATGGAGAAATTAAAAACATATATTCCTATAACAGGTCTTCAAAAAAAATCACTATATTTCAATATAACTGGTTTTCTTCATTCAAAATATTTTATGTTGCACTTGGTAAAGTAGTATCTGGAGAAGGACATGGCCTCCTCAATCTGCTGCATGATACATGGCTCATAAAAAAGTAGAAATTCCTGCCCTTTACAGTGAGTTAATTTGTCATATTTATTTTCTCTTTCACTAGAAAAACAAAAGATCACAAGATATCAATACATTTGTGGAAAGAGTTCCTCCAAGTGAGAAGACAAATCTTCGATGAAAGGAGTTTGACATGCCCTGACTTTTCCAAAAATTAATCACACACATTTTCTATAGACACATTATATTAAGTTGCCAGCTTGGACCTTCTTAGCTGGACATAGCTAGTGTGTTTCTGTGGACGACAGGGGTAGAGAATCTATGTTCAGAGTAATCTTGTTGAGCAATTTACCATCCTCTAGGATATCAATAATGGCAGAGGTAGGGAAAGAAAGCAATGAAAACTCTGCAAGCATATCAAGCTGTGCTGACCCAGAACAGTACTCAGTCACTGAGGAGCTGAAGGAAGACAATAAACAGGACGAGTGGCCCAGAGAGAACGCTTATCGGGTAAACTGAGGGCCTAAGGAAAAACAAAGCAGTCATGCACAGGTTTCTGGAGTGGTCCCTCTGCTAAAGCTTTTCCAAAAATGGAGCAAACAATCCTCTGGTGAATTTTACTCTTGAAAGTAAGAGAGAAGGAGAAAAGCATCAACAAAATGAAGAACTGCTGCGGTAGGTTATTTAGTCACTCTCTAGTTCCTAGGACACAATACCCAAAATCTACAATTTAAGCTGGAATGGAATATTTAACTCATAGTTTCAGAAGGTCTAGTCTAAAGCTGCCTGGCTCCAGGGAGAAATGGAATGGTGAAGAGGCTGGTAGAGGCCATCTGCTCAGCCCTGAATTCCAGAAAGCATGGAGGAAAGGAAGGGCCCAGGAGCTGTCTCCCGTGTCCCCCACAGCAACCCCCCTTCTTCTGAACAGGCCCCAAATCCTAGCAGTGCCTTCATTATGAGCTCATCATGCATCCATCACTGATGGCTGGAGTAAACCCCTGAAGTGACTGCCTTCCCATCTCTGAGCATAGGAGCCTTCTACAGAACCTTCTAGATGCAAGCCCTGACATTCCCGCTCTGACTCACAGGCATAGGCCCCCCTCATTACACAGACATTCAGTTCATCTCAAAGAGGCACCAAAGAGCTAACAGTTCCAGCACTGCTGAAAGGTCAAATACAAAGTCGCCTCTGAGATCCAGGCAAGCTATTGGCAGCAAATGCCTATAAAAATTATAAAGGACTTTGAAAGAACTTTATAGAGCTCAAGAATCCACTTTAGAAGTGATGGATAAAAGACAGATTTTAAAATTTTTACTACTGATGAAAACACAGTGCTTGTCATATTTCATGCAGCACTGCAGGAAACTCTCCTCCCACCACAGGCCTGGCATCGCTCTCCTATGTATCCCACAGCTTTTAACCATAATCAGATTGCTGAAGCTGCATTGTTTCTCAGTGGAAACAAAAGAATGTGATGCAAGTCATGGTATGCTCTGTCTCTGAACTGTGAACCTTCCCTATCAGAGGCAACTTTCCTCTAAGGACAAGAGCTTCTCTTTTGAGCTTATTTAGTGTTTTATAAAGATACAAACTCTCCCAGAGCAACTTAGCAGCTGAGCAAGAGTCTGTTTCAACATTAAAGCATAAAAATGGCTGGGGTTGTTGTTCAGTTAAAAGGTTATAGGTTCAGTTATACAAATGTATTATTTTACCATATATGTTTGTGATACATAATAAATATACATATGACAGATACATAAATAAATTTATGGCAGAAGATACTTATAAAATGCTGGAGAGTATAACAATCTTTGCAAATCTAATCCAACCTCTTACTTTATGGACAAAGAAACCAAAGGTTATTTTTACTTATTTTTTTTATTATCAAATGAGTATTATCTTCATCATTAAGCAATAATGAAGGTCTACATGTGTATGTGTAAATAGGTATCTGTTCTGTTTGCTCTCTGTAAATGTCTCAGTGAAAAATATTAACCCATCTATTTGTGAAAGATAACATTCTTTGAATAATTCAGAAATTATCTCAAGAAGAAACAAATCTGTGTTCTAGCTGTAATACATAAAATAGATAACAGTATACGCTAAGTGAAGCTACAACCCTGGGTTACAGATCTACAGACACAGCAGGCTCTCGGGACATGTGGAGGCAACACTGAGCATGAAGTGACCTGCAGAAGCGTTCTGCAGCAGGCCAGTTGTCACGTCAGCTGTGTGGAAAGGCCAGCAAGCCTTGTGCATGTGTTGGGGTTTTCTCCTTTCTAGAACACTCCCTCGCCTCCAGCCCTCTTGCCTGTTCTGACAGGAAACATTTTCCTGCATATATTCCCCAGCAGTGCCCTAGAAGGAGGTCATCCGGGTCAGAGACAGGGAGTGGAGGGCAGCAGGAAAACAATAGACCCAGCATCTGAGCCGGGTCCCAATCTGGGCACTTGGATGCATCAGCTGGTAAAGCTGGCCACCCTCTGAGTCTCATGTCTGTAATAGAAGGATGATGCCCATTTCCTATCATTGTTGCCTTCCTGAAGCAGCCCAGACAGGAGGTCATCCTCTGTGCAATTTTCTAACCTCATGCAGAATTGGTCGCGGTGCTCACAGGTGTGCTGTGCCTCAGACTCTTTTCAGATGCTCTGTGCATTGAGACTTTCAGCATCCCCTTTTCCTGGTAATGATGACATAATGACGTGGTGAACACTCATCTATGCGAAGGCCTTTATATATCTGATGGTGTCTTCAAATGTACATCTAAGGGCCGGGGAGATGGCTCAGTGGATAAGCGCTTCCCTGACAAGCACAAGGGCCTGAGTTCAATCCCCGGTTCCGCAAAAAAAAAAAAAAAAAAAAAAAAAAAAAAATGTACATCTAAGATCTTTTCCAGAGAATAAGAAAACTTTATAGTTGATTAAACTAGAGATAATTTCAATGTAATAAGAAAATTCTTTATAAATTAGTCTATCAATAGCAACAGATATACGACAAGAATTTATGGAACACCATTAGAATAGATCGATTCATTTAGCAGTACAATCATATTATTCATATAGTTAATTATCCCATTCTTCTCATAAGGAACCAAACACAATGAAGTTTAAAGTTCATTTTTCAAGGTGCTTCAAGAGCTAGGGTTGAAAATGATGATTTAAAAAGATCAATAGCTGTTAAATCACTTTAAATATATCTTCTATATATTTAGGAACACCCAACACTAATATGTTGTTGGGTGTTCCTATAATCTTCTTTACCCCCTTCAGTTACAAATTATGGGCTTATACCGTAAACTGGGAGAATCCTAAAATTCAGCTTTTCTTGAAAGGAGATTGGTTTGTGTTTACTGTGATCGCAAGCCAGCCAGTAATAGGAAAATTCTAATGCTTAAACAAAAAAACACTAAAACTCAAAAAAAAAGAGAGAGAGTCTTAGGAACCTTGCATATATACGTTTACAGCCCCCCAGGGCAGCCGCTTGCCCCCTCCAGTCCCTCCCAAGCTGGAAGTCAGAACGGCCCTGGTAAGGCTCGGCCAGCTCTCTGGGCATCAGCGTTGCCATCTGCTGACACTGACTCACTCTGACTGGTGTAAATTAGCTCACTTATACAGAGTTGGGTGTTCCTAAATCTCCTTTCCTCACAGGTTTTAAAAAAATAAAACTGTCAATGGGCCTTGGCTCACACAGAGAATATGTTCATCCTGTAGTTTGAAAAGTTTGAGAAGCTCTGAAAGAGAATTTTAGTCTTCAGATTCCTATATCATGAGATCTTCCTTCCTGTGCTGATCAGCGAAGTATTCATGACACATCGGGCACTGACGGTGCCGGGAACAAGAGCCGAGGGGCACGCTCAGGCGGCTAATTCCGAGCCATGAGTAGGCAGGGACTGGTCTGGTGAAAACAGCCAAAAGTCTACTGCTCCTTTCCCCAGGGCCAAATCACACGCCCTGGACAACAAGCAGTGGCGCCTTGCCCTCCCGGTTCCCAAGACTAGAGCTCACCCACACAGCACACAGATGGGTGAACATCAGGCCTACTTCTCAGTCTGTTTTTATTATTTATTATTTTAAGACAAATTGATCACAAAAATATTGAATTGTAACTAAATTAGAGCCAACACTTTTTTTCAATTGTTAAAACACCAGAACTCATCAATAAACCTCGGGCAAGTTGAGGCAGAGTTAGATGATTTCCAAGGGAACGTTAATTAGAAATTCTTTTTTGTTTGTTTGTTTTCTGTATTATGGACAGGGTCTCATAGATCAGACTCATAATGATCCTCTGGCTTTCAACCTCCCAAACGCTGGGATTACAGGCTTGTGACCATGCCCAGTCTCCAGGGCCAGCATGCAGGGGATCGAACCCCAGCTGCTGTGCTCTGCCTAAGCAGGTGCTTTAATCCACTGAACTATCAGGCCAGCTCTGGAAATTCTTGACAAGACAAATTTTGTAATGCAAAGCCATAAGTGTCCTTTTAACTCTTTGTACTGATTATATTCAGCAAAGAAATTCGAAGCACACTTTAGATCCTCTTAGCCCAAGCATCTACCCTTACTGTATACTGAAGAATAGCACACACACACAAATGTACACACACACACATGCAGGCACACATGCACCCACCTTGCTGCCCTAATTCTGCAATGTTCCACCCATTATTAAATCATGTTTATTTTTATAATCTGGACTTTTTAGGTTGTCTAATTTGAGCAAATTTATTTGCCATAACAATATGTGGCCCAGGGCTGGGGAGATGGCTCAGTGGAATAAGCGCTTCCATGGCAAGTGTAAGGGCCTGAGCTTAATCCCCAGTTCCACCAAAAAAAAAAAAAAAAAAAAAAAATTATGGCCTGAGAAAGCCAAGTGACTTAAATTTCTTAATACCTGTTTGCAGTATATTAACACTTACATGATAAGCAAGGAAATTAACTATATGTATAGAGCTGACTCTCCATTGCCCAATGCATCAGTCATAGCATCTTTATCATATGCAGGCTATCTCTGTAAATATCGCACACTAAGAAAGCTTCAAATGAAATGCTTCTGCAGGGACTTTTTTTTAATTTTTGTTTATTTTATTTTTTAAATTTTGTTTTAAAAAGAGTATACTAATTGATAAGATATTAGAGAGCCAGGGAGATAGCTCAGTAGAAT
Organism: Ctenomys sociabilis; assembly: GCA_004027165.1. Taxonomy (NCBI): domain Eukaryota; kingdom Metazoa; phylum Chordata; class Mammalia; order Rodentia; family Ctenomyidae; genus Ctenomys; species Ctenomys sociabilis. The sequence continues at coordinate 10,846 of PVKA01026561.1, read as the reverse complement.
AAGCACCTGCCAGGCAAGCACAGGGTCCTGAGTTCAATCCCCAGTATCAAAAAAAAAAGACATTAGAAAGGTACACATTTAGAAGAACAAGATTAGAGATATTCAACTGTGGTTATTGTCTTACACATTGCTGTCTTCAATGTAGTTGTTCAGGTTACAGATATAAGCATATAGTTGGTCAAAGTGAAAATTTTAAACATTAACTGCTACTTTCAAGAAGCTGATGGGAATCAGAACTACAATCATCTCAGCTATCCTGGGTATATACTTGCAGGAGTTCCTCATTTTTTCCCCTATCTTTTTACCTTTCCCTCATCTTCATTGCTTCCCCCTTATATACAGTTACTTTCTGTTTTACTATATTCTTCTTTTCGGATTTTATTTATTCTTTCAGATTCTCACATTGAGACAACTCAGTAGTTAGATACATGGGTCTGATTAATCTCACTTCTGAGTAGAGCCTTGAGCTGCATCTATTTACCTATAAAGGCCTCAAGTTTGTCTTTCCTTACAACTGAATAATACTCCACTGTGTAAAACGACCCACTTTTTACCCATTCCTCAGTTGATGGGTATTTGTGTTGGGTCGAAGATTTAGCTATGACAAACTGTGGTGCTATAAACGTGGGTGCACGTATATCCCTGTGGTATGATGCTTTCAGTTCTTTTGGAAAAATACCCAGAAGGAGAATAGCCAGGTTGAATGGGACTTCCAATTCTAGTTTTCTGAGGAGTCTCCATATTGATTTCCATAGTGGTTGTACCTCCAGTTAATTATTTAAAGTATACCTATTCCCAACACACACATACACACACACACACACACACACACACACACACACACACACACACACACGGAGTACAAGGAATTAAAAGAGAAACCTAGGGAAGCCAAACCACCTGGGAGAAGAGAAAACCTGTAATTTGGCCCTTTTAAACTCTAGCCCTGTGGTCACTTATTCATCCCATAACCTGGACAAGCAGGCAGACCGACCTCTGTTCTGAACATTTACGAAGATTCTGTCCCACAGTGCCTTTTTTCCTCATCGTCGTTTGTTTTCCGAAGGCTACGGATAATTTCCTCTAATACTATCTTTCACTCAAAGAAGCAGCAGTGTAGAAGTAAAAGTTTCAGTCGGGGCCACTGAGTCTCCGAGCGCAGTCCTGTCGCCTGGGGTGGAGGGCAACGGTCAGCACTTCCTGCCCCCCACACTGGGGACAGAGCAAAAAGCACCATTTCCTGGGAGTGAATCAGACCACCCATGGCTGAGCTTGGGAGGAGATGAGCTCAGAGAGCTGCGGGAGCAGAGGCGTTGCTAATGTGGAGGAGTGTCCACTAAGCAAGAAGAGGCTTGCCCCTTGTTTACGTAAGGAAATGCCTGGATTACCTCACAGGTGCTTCACAGGCTGCAGTGTGCCCAGGGGCAGAGAGAAACCTTTAAAATTCCAAGACAGGAGTGGGAGGAGCACAGTAGGTAAGCTGCATTCAAATGCTGTACAGAGCATCCCTTGATAACGAAAGGGAGAGGTAGAGAAAAAGAAATAACGAGCACTGCTTGGAGGACAGGAAGGACATGATGAACAGAATAAAAGAGGAAGAGCAGCGTGTTTCAGAGGAACAGCGCAAAAGTGAGGCCACTACAGAAAGCCCTCAGAGTTCTAAGGCCAAGAGTAAGTGGTTCTCCACCTTGGTTCCTTCTCCAGCCCCTCGGATAGGGAAGGTTGGAGTTCGTGTCTCTGCACAATTACCTTCTGATCACCAACCCATCTAAAATCAGGTCAGCCGGAAAAGATTTCAGAAATCTCTAAAGCGAAATGTTTAAAATGAGTGGAATAAAAATAACTACATTCCAATGCAAAGATTTTGTTAAAAGGCAATGGTTTGGAAAAAAAAGTATATAGCCAATTGAAGGAGTAATGGGATTGACATAAATCCCCAGGCAGCCCTGGAGCTGCAAGTCGTCAGGACTTCGCTTTATCTGCTCACCTGCAGCAGCTTCCTCTTTAACCCTGTGCCTTCTGGTCACTTCTTTAGCCCTTAACGTCCACATTGTGAATAACATCATGTGATTTGCACTCATTTTTACACAAATTCTTCAGAGTGAGCTCCCGGAGAGCATGAAGAAAACAAACATTTGCATCCAGACACTAGCACAGTCTGTATGTTTTATAACAATCTGGAAAAATCCATGAGTTTTTCAAAAGGTTAGAACACAGTGCCTCATACAAAACCCCACGCACATTGGAAAAATAGTGTCAGTGGATATTAGCCTATTTTGCCCATTTGCACTTAGGCAAGTATGCTTGCCACTGTGTCTAGTGTCACTGCCGTGACAGAAGCTTCACCATGGATCCCAGGTATGGAGGCAGATTTACGTCGACAAGCATTGATCTGGACCATTCCCAAAATACCAGACCCTGAAAGCTCACAAGAGAGGCTACTATAGGACTGCAGGGGGAAGCCCAGAGGCAGCATACTCGGCTGGCTTCACGCCTTGCAATGTGCATCCCAGTGACCAGTGGTTTCTAGGACACAGGAGCAATCAGAACTGAAACAGAAACTGCTACCTGGGCAACCAAGCCACTGAAGCATACTGGCCAGGGTGTGGGTAGGGCATTCCTGCTACAGTGCCACCCAGTAAACCACGGTTTCATTCACAGTGCTAGAGGAGGAAATCAGCTCGCAGGTTACGTGACTGACCGGGGACTCGAACTAGTGAGGACAGTCCAGGACAGAGATCTGCCCTCCGCTCGTCTGTCACTTGGTTAAGTCAGCCATCTCCCTTTGCTTGCCTCCACCTCCCTCCTGAGCCAGCCAGTGCCTTAGTACTAGCATGAAATGTTCACTAAGCAAATCAAGTCAGGAAAACCACAAACCTAACCAAGACTGTTAGCAACTGTCCCCACCGTCTGGACAGCCTCCAACCTCGAGATCTGAATCCATTTGGCTCTTTATAAATCTCCCACCATTGTCTGTGTTGGCTATGGCTACACTGTGAAACACAGAGATTTTAAATATGCCTGCCAAAAACCCAATAAAAGTGGAAACCCCTGTGCTATCCTGGGCCAAGGTCACTTGCCTGCTCTGCCCTGCTCGCCTCGGGATTCCTCCCTAAGCTGCCACTGCAGAGAGAGCCCTGGCCCCCAAATGAGTATATGGAGTTCTCTCTATTTGGTGTAGTTGGCTCTCTTTTTTTCTAACCCTTGTCTGCTAATTTATTGTCCCTACATCTTTTCATTCCCAAAATCCTCTTGGGCAATAGTGCTCCTCTCACAACCCTGGATAGTAAAAGTGTTCCCTGCCTGAATCCCGTAGCTTTCATCTGAAGATACCAAGTGCAGTTAGGTGATGCATATCTGTTATCTGAGTGACAGAGGCACAGGAAGTGTGACCATGTGGCTCAGGTCAGAGTGCACCTCGAGAGCCACACAGCCCCTCGCAGGGCACAGTGGGCATCCTCGCATTGGAGGCGCATGTCCTTACAGCAGAAGTGCCTGTTCTGCTGGGCAGAGATGGTTAAAAATGCTGGACTGTTGGCTGTAGCGGGGAAGGCACAGATTATACAACAGGGAAGCAACTGCTCTACTAGGATTTATATCCCAGCTGTACTTCTTACAAAGGGTTATTCCAATAAATGTGATTCCATAAAATGTTGTTTAAGTGAGAAGCACTTCAGAATTTTGGCAAGAATGCCATATATTTAAGCCATATTTTCACTTTTTAAAAATACTCCCCTAACTATATAGCTTTCAACAGGCCTGAAGGTACTAGATGTTTCAGGGAGAATTCCTTTTTATTTTTTTTCTGGTACCAGGGATTGAACCCAGGGCCTTGCGCCTGCCATCCAGGTGCTTATGCCACTGAGCTATCTCCCAGGCCCTTGGGAGAAAATTTTTGAAGTCATAGAACATTTCTCCAGAGACACAGTAATTTAAAATATCATTTCAATTTTCTAATACTCTGTATTTTAAAGTGAGTGAAATATCATTATGCATGAACATTGAATTATTATCTTAAGAATCTTTAAACAACCATCTACTTCTGTGGACAGAATTTAGGGGGAACCAAGACACACCTAGGCCAAGTGAGACTGACCTCATTTTCAGTCAATCAAGCTTTAACATATCTTGAGAACTAGAAGAGAAACAACCGTAGGAAAAAGCGAAGCTAACTGTGGCTTCCCAGACCGGTGATTAGCTCATTCACAAAGCAAGGGAAAGAGGGATGAGGCAAGGACGCCCTCCTCTCTTCCCTCCAAACATCACCAAATTTTACTTTGTGCCACACATACTCACTCAAGCATTCTCTGTTGTTGAGCACTAGTTAGATTCTCCTCCATTACAAGAATGAAGAAAAGACTCACTGGGATTGCCATAGAATCCTGCAGTACTGGCCCAGCGCTGTGAGAAAGCACACGGAAATGCCTTCGTTCTGCTGGTTCCTTAGCTTGAACAGGTTCCAGCACAGCCGCATGCACAAAGGCAAGGTAGCATTTCAGCAGTTGTGCTGGCATCCAATGCCCTGGGAGAAGCTGTGAGTAAAGTTCTGGTTGGATTTCAGGCCTGAAGCATAGTCCTTTACTTTACCAAAAACAAAATATAACCAGCACATTTGTGTTGAAAGAAATATAGGGAGGATAAAAACAAGCAAGGGCCACAGGAAATGGTCTGCGTGTTGCAAATACGTTTCACGCCCTTCTTTCACTCTGTATTTCCTTGAAAATGCTCCCCTAACCAATGAGAACTCTGTACACCCTTTCCAGCTTGGGCTAATATTTAATCATCATTTAACAAGAGTAAGCGGTAGGAACTCTGAGGGGTGGCTGCCTCAAGAGTAGACAATGATGTCAGGGGAGTGGACTGTTACTAAGCCTGTGTGTGTGTGTGTGTGTGTGTGTGTGTGTGTGTGTGTGTGTGTGTCTGTCTGTCTGTCTGTCTGTCTGTCTGTCTGTGGGCTTCCTTGCTTTTCCACCACACTAGGAAGTGGCATGAAGGCTCTCATCAGATGCAGTCTCTCTACCGTGGACTTCTTTGCCTCCAGACCTTTGAGCCACAGAAACCACCACTGTTCACAACTTTCCCCAGCTGTGGCATCTGCTACAGCATAGATGCCAAAGCCCAGGCACAGCAGCTCTGCCCTTCACACTCCACTTCCTTTCTTACTACAATCGTCCAGCTCACCTACTGAACTCGAAGCCTCGATCTGTGGTAGCAGAGGAGCATGGGTCTACGCCCACCTACCCACCTAAATGCCCTCCTTTTCCTTTCTTGCCCTCTCCAGCTAGCTGAGAATTAGATGTTTGTCCATGTGTCACTATTCAGCATTTCCTTGGGTGTCCAGTCTCACTAACAGCTTTTGTAGAGCCATGGCGCCCAGGGCTTCTCATGGAGAGCATCATGATCTCAGTTCCCAGCCACATTGCTCAGTGCTCAGGTGTGTAAGGTCTCTCCAGGATGACCTCCCTGTCCCTTTGGCCCAACTTAAATGCCCTTTTGTCCTTCTGCTTTCCTTTCATGATGCTGACCAGTCATTTGCTTAAAAGCTGCCTTTCCTGTGGCAGGCTCCAAAAGCCAATGCCAGCAGCCTCCAGGACACTGGAGCTGCGCCAGCAGACACCCAACCACATTCAGTGCCTTCAGGGAAGGGGCACTCCTGGGCTTTTCCAGTGCCCCTGGGACCTCACAGTGTGACACCCATGAAGTGCTTCATAATTATCAAGGTGAATCTGAGTACTTAAAATGTGGATCCTCAGCATAAGGGAGAGATCAAGTTAGACTTGGCTTAATCAAATTTTGATTAATCTGCCCAGTTAAGTCTTCTACATTTTCTTCTTCTTCAGCACACACACACACACACACACACCTTTCTATAAATAGTGTATATTGTTTTATTTTAATCTTATAACCCTAAATTACCTGCTCATTCTGACTGTGACACAGTCTCACTGCTGTAAACTAGCCAAACAATGAAAGATTCTGAGGAACCGTGAAGGAGATGATGCAAGTTACCTCAGTGTGTTATTAGTCAGACACTCTTCACCTGTTAAACGATATTACTAGCACTCTTGACTATTTAGGCTCTATTTTTACCTCCCTGCCCCCAAAATTTGTGAAGATCCCTTACACTGCTTGGTAAAACTGGAGCACTATTTAACTGCATAGATTTTTTGCTGTATTTTTATATTAATATCATTTTATTTTTATTTTTTGGATTTTTTAATTAATTTTATTGAGAAAGAAATAGTAATGAGGAAGTTTCAAAACAGGTTAGTAGGACAATTCCAATAGTCAATACATTGCATATTATTGTCTTTGTAGTAGTTATTCATAGCACAAGATGCAGATGTAATATCTTGTGTAAACACTAAACTTTCTTCTCATTGAACTAAAAGAAGTAGCGGTATATCTATGCTAACTATTTTGTATACATAGTTATATTTTTCACTACAAAATGGGCCTTCATTTATCCAGGATGACCTCCCTGACCCTTTGGCCCAACTTAAATCTCCCCCTTTTTTGTTTACTTTCATACTTTAACACCTTGTAACTCAATGGTGTCCCTAATTTTCTGATCAAGGAGATTATGGGGCCACAGAGGAAAGTCATCAACAATGTAGAGTGTGCCTAAGGAGAGTCACATGGAGAAAAAACATTCTCTCAGGCTTTCACAGAGAACAAATTGGTTAAGCAATGGCTGTGACGCATCCACATGGCTGACACTGACAAAAAATCTACAAACTGTTGTATTTTGGGATCTTTATCTTACTGCATTCAAGAAACAAATTTCAGAGCTGGGTATTATGTCTATAATTCCAACCCTTTCAAGGCTGAGACAGGAGGATTGTTCTGTGTTTAAGGCCAGGCAGGCTGGGCTACATAGTGAGACTCCAACTCCAAAAACAAGAAGAAGAAGAAAAAGAAAAAGAAAAGAAGGAGGAGGAGGAGGAAGAGGAGAAGGAGGAGGAAGAGAAGGAGGAGGAGGAAGAGAAGGAGGAGGAGGAAGAGAAGGAAGAGAAGAAAGAAGATGGAAGGAGGAGGAGGAAGAGGAAGAGGAGGAGGAGGTAGAGGAGGAAGAGGAAGAGGAGGAGGAAGAGGAAGAGGAGGAGGAAGAGGAAGAGGAGGAGGAAGAGAAGAAAGAAGATGGAAGAAGAAGAAAAGAAGTAGAAGAAGAAGGAAAAGAAGAAGAAGAAGAAAGAGATCAGTGGGGAGAAAAAATAATTTCAATCCAACAATTAAAACAGAAAAGAAATCCATGCAGAAGAGAACAACCTGGCCGCCCGCATTCTTGCACCCCTCGGAACGCAGCACCTGTGAAAGGAATCCAAAGGTGCAAGTGTTTAATTCATTTATTACCATTGTGGACAAAAGAATAGAGCAGAATTCCTAGGACTATGTTCTGTTGTGAGTTCATTCTGATACTTGTGAAGATCTTAAGACAATTTTTTTTTTCTACCACAGCTGCAAACACTGAGCTTAGAAACCCTGGGAGTGGGCTCCGTGGTCATAGCCACAGGATCCCATCCATACAGTGGACAGTAAGTAGGAGCTGTGAAGGTAAAACCCAGCCGGTGACTTGATTGGCTTGGAGCTTCTGGGCATGTCTGGTGAGCGCAGAGGTGCGGCCACAGATCTGTACCTGTCCAGGACCCGCACCGCTGCCGCCTGCGCACTGCTTCACAGCCTCGCAGAAGCACCTGTTCCTCCTCTGGCTCCCCGGGATGTCGGCCCTTGAAGGGAGGAGGCTGTGTGCTGTGCATGCTGCCTCAGGACTGTGTAAGGGCACACGTAAGCCCACCTCCGGCCTGCAAGAGCTCTATGTGTCCTTGGGCAAATATTTTAATTTCCTAGTGCCTCATTTCCTGATCCAAAAATTTAACATAGAGATAATATCAACATTATGGGTTACTCTGAGTGAACAAGAGGATACAAAGAAATCACTTCCAGGGACCAGGGAGATAACTCAATAGAATAAGTGCCTGCCCAGCAAGCGCAAGGTGCTGAGTTCAATCCCCAGTACCACAAAGAAGAAAAAGAAATCACTTCTAACCTTCAATATTAACCCCTGTACTTTCAAACAATTTTCTTCCATGTTCTGTGTTTTCACTTCCTCTTTTATAAATCTCGTGCAAAAGTAATGCTATCATCTTAGAGCATTGCAGAACTCCCCACAGAGGAGATGTAGAAATGCTTAAGAATTTATCAATGTCTTTGCAAACGCCAGGAGTGAATAAAATCAGTGTTATGAATGACTAAGAAAATTGGCTCCTTGCTTTCTTCCTTCAAGTGCAAAGATTTTGAAAGTTTCTTCTTCACTTTTAAGAGAAATGCTTCCCCACATGGAAGCTAGGAATTGCACATCGATGTGTGCAGTAGCTGTGAACGGCAAGCATGCCTGCCCAGGAGCTCCAGCTGCCCTTCCCAAGACAAGATCTTTACTTGTCGGAGACTGAGATTTTTCAGTGGCACAGAGAAAACTGGAAACGCTCTCTGTAAGATACAAAAGCCCCTTCTCAGTGGCAGAAGAGGTGCCTGGGCTCTGGCTGCCTGTTTCAGCAAGGGTTCTTCAGTGCCTCACTTTACAGGCAGTCCACAGAGGTGCAGGGAGCAGAGCAACCTCCAGCAGAGGGCCAGGGTGGCACAGAGGGAGGGGGGACCAGGAGGGGAGCCAGAGGCCCAGTCAGTCCCAGAGGCCTTCTCGACCTTTCACCTTCAGGCTCCCTGCAGTTTTGCAGTGAAATCTTGCACTTCTCCAAATGTGGCCAACCTAAAGCCAAAAGTCAGATGCAGATGGAAAGTCCTGCTCTGGAGTCAGGAAGGGGCTGCCTGCCCACATGATGGAAGAGTCTGGTTCCAAAGTCTGTAGCAGGTTCCCTGCAGAAGGCTGGGGGAGTTTTGCCCGCAAACATGGCGGCATCCACTGTGTAATGAGTCCAACAGAGTAACTGCAGCAAATGCTTTTCAGATCAAGATGTCATGGGGCTAGAGTTGTAACTCAGTGGTAGACACTTGCCTGACATATATGAAGCCTTGGGTTTGAGCAGTGGTAAAAATGTAATTTTTCTTATTATAAGAGGGCACATGGTGGTTGTTATTGAAAGATATATATATTTTTTGTACCATATATATATTTTTTTTTTGTTTTTTACCATTTATATACCAAATATATTTATAAAATAAATATTACCAAATATATTTATAAAATAAATATATTTATATATTTATTTTACCATTATATATATGATTTAAAATCATTTTAAGTTTCAGGACTGGGAGACAACACAGATAACATTAAGCCTTAGATTTTTAAGCTCTGTGAGGGCGAAGATCTCCACCTAAGAGTGGACAAAGCACAGAGGACTTCTGTCCTCCAGGACCTCAGCAGAAAACCTCTTCCAGGTCTTTCCGCAAATGCCACCTTCTCAGGTACTCCTATTTGAAATTTCCTTCCAGTACTCCCTGTGTGATTTTCAAGTAGCACTGATCATAATTATGCACATGTGTATGTATTTATGTGACACATGCATTCATGTAAGTGGCATATGTGATTAACTTATCCTGTATCATATTTGTATTTGTTTCCTCCTCTCACTAAAATTTTGAATTAGTATGATATTCCCAGAATTTTAACAATACATAAAACAAAGAAAGCAATTAACAGATGCTGAATTAATTAATTAGTAAAGAATAGAATAAAAGTACATTGCAATGTATTTCTCCCTAATAATTATAAATCATATGTACATTAAGTGAAAACTGGTTAAGTAGATATTAATATTTTAAAAATGAAATAGCCATCTTTATGCTTGATAGTATATTCCATCTTCCCTCCATTTATAAAAGTTTGAAACAGCTGAAAAGAACATAATGATATAATCCCATGTTATATGTAAAATCCATAGAGATATACATACAGGCGCATGTTTGCGTATCTGTACTGCTATGGAATGTGTGTTATATATGTGGGATTCTGTCACACCCTGAGGGTACCAGGGGGAAAGAGACGTACTCGTGACACAGGCATGTACATGGACGATGACACTGCGATTTAATAAACATGGTAAACTGCATCATTCCTTTGGTATGGGAGCCATTGTGTCCCCTACACAAAGAGCAAAGTAGAAGATAAATACTAGGAAGCAGAGAGGTAGAGCTTTCCCGAATGGGAAGGGTGACGCAATGGCCGAAGCAGAGGGAGGCAGGTAATGAAGATGTGTTAGGTGCACCCACCAGCTCTGCACGAGGGACATGGGCAGCAGCCTCACCGACCAGGGCCCGCAGAGAAGGGCGTTTCTGCTTTCCACGAGCTCCTTCCCTGGACTCTGAGGTCTCAAGGACAGCTTTCTTTTTATATCCTCTGTCCTTAATAACCAGGAAAGCAGAAGCCCAGAAACAGAACCCGACATGGCCCCTTCGGCTCGTCATCAGCACAGCGTGGCATCTGCAAGCCGACCCCGGATCCTCCTTCCGTGGCGGGTGTGGAGTAGCTAAGAATAGCTGCGGAGCTGGGCGCTAAGCTGCCTGCCGGGAAGAGGGCGAAGCTTCCTGATGAGTCACGGGGTGCGAGGGAAGAGAGGGGGCCTTGCCCGGGCACTGTGACGCGGGGGCTGCTGCCACCTGGGCCTAAAGGAGAAACCAGACTCTGATAAGCAGCGTTCCCAGGCCCCCTCAGGAGGCATGAGAGTGTTACTCCATTGCAGCTCACATAGCCAAGCTGGAGGCTTCTGTTGGAGAAAGTGGAAGCTCTGCTAAGCGCTCGCAGAAACGGTGTGGAGTAGCCACACATCAGGCGCTCACGCTGGACCGGCCAACTAGCTCCGAACATCCAAACGGATCTGATTCTTACACA
>PVKA01026560.1:0-31572 GCA_004027165.1 Ctenomys sociabilis | reverse complement strand
AAAGAATTTACAGATCAGTCATAATAGTTCACTGTGTCAAAATCAAGAAACTTATATTCATATAATTAGAATTCTTCAAGTAGAAAGGGGTAAGCAATAAATATTTAAAGATTTAAAATTTCTGAATTTAGTTTAACTTTCAACACATTTCTAAGAAAAATGAACCTTTTACACAAAAAGTTTGAATAAAATGATACTAAGATACACAAAAAATGAAATTGTCCAAAACTTATTGTAAAGAAAAAAATCATTGAAGCATATACATAAAAAATATGAACTATGGAAGAACAATATTGAATAGTATCTTATTCCACATTAGAAAAAAAAAAAGTATGTTAGAAAACTAGACTAATTAAAGGACTGAAAGAAAAAAACTGTTCTCTTTGTATGTTATACTTAGCAAACATACCTTTGAAAACTAAAAGAAAAATATTTTCCAGTTATACAAACTCAAAATATTCTAATATCTCCAGACGTAGCATATAGGAAATAACAAAGAACAAGGCCGGAGAAGTTGCTGTATGGCCCTGAATAAAAATAAAGACCTCTCAAAATGGTAGTTACACAGGACTATATAAAATATTTATTAGATGAACCTATTTAAAAGGTCATGGGCTGGGGAGATACCTCAGTGGTGTAAGTGCCTGCCTGACGAGCACAAGGCCCTAAGTTGATCCCTGGTCCTGCAAAAAAGAAAAAAATAAATAAATAAAAAATAAAAGGTCATTAAAGATTTGTATGCGCAGTATCAATCTTATGTCGGGTTATACACATAGTTTTTCAGGTGTGTGTGTAAAAGACAAGGAAGAAGTAATATAAAGTCAATGGAAATGTGCTTTTTAAAGTTTCTACTACTAGAAAATATCATACCATGTCTTCAAAGTATATTGTAAGTCAAAGATATAGTACAAATCTTAAAACGAAAATTAAGATTAAGCACCATTCAGAAAATTAAATATTAATTAAAAATTAAATGTTTCAAAACAATTAACTAAGGAGAAGTTTTCATGATAGTAAAGACTTACTAAGACTAAAACAAGATAAATACTGGAATTGCAAATAAATGACCAGTACTTCTAACACATTGGGGATAGGATATCACACAAAGTTCTAGTATGTTGTGGACATGGATTGTGTCAATGATGCTTACTTGTGGCCAGGTGTCACTTATGGGATTGAGCTACTGTTACCTTGATATCCACCCTGTACAACCAGATATAACCTGACCCATAGGGTACAGGAGAAGTCCATTTGTAGAATATGCTTATGGAAAAATTTTGCTGCTGTATACAAAAGCATAACTGAAAAACTGCTTTTGTATTCCTCTTTTTTCCTGTGTTTAATTGTTTGCCCTATTTGGTAGGTTCTTTCTATTCTTGTTCATGGGGTTATGATCATTTTACTCCTGGCTTTGTCATAAAATTCTCAAATTGTTCTTTGTCATGGAAGTGTTTCACTTCTGTGTTATACTTGAAAGAGAGTTTTACAGGGTATATCAGTCTGGATTGGAATTTGTTTTCTTACAAGACTTAAGACTTGTATTACTTTGCTCCATGCTCTTCTTGCCTTGATGGTTTGTGCAGAGAAATCTGCCATTATTTTGATGGGTTTTCCTTTAAATATGATCTGTTTCTTTTCTCTAGTGTCTTTTAGTATACTGTTCCTGTGCTGAATTTCTGGAATCTTGATTAGTATATGTCTGGGTGTGTTTTTAATTGGGTTGATGTTATTTGGAGTTCTATAAGCTTCAATTACTGAATGTTAGATTGTTTCCTCATATTGGGAAGTTTTCTGCTATTACTTCTGCCCATATTTTTTTTTACATCATTTGTATTGACTCCTTCCTTCTCATTGATGCCTATTAGTCTCACATTGTTCATCTTTGCATCATCTTGCAGGTGTTGAATTATTTTTTCCTGCATCCTAGTTGTTTTTAAGAGATCTTTGCTTACATTTTCATTAGTTGCAATGGTGTCCTTAAGGTCAGAAAGTCTATTTTCACTTTCATTCAAACGGTTTTGCCAGCTTGTGATTGAAGTTTTAATTTCCTGTATAGGACTTTGAATCTGCATCATGCATTCTATTTCTTCCCTATATTGCTTATTCAAGCATTCCATCATTTTATATTCTCCTCTATTTTTTTTATCAGTATCTTCATTAGGAGCACTTAGTAGTTTCACTACAGTTATCATTTGGTTTTTTTACTCCAAAAGTTATTTCTGATCTGATTTCCTTTTTTCCTTTCTGCAGTTGTTTCTTTACTTTAGACACTATTATTTCAGAGATTTCAGGTGTGTGATTCCAATTTTTTCTATGCTAGTGTCTTCTGCATTTGTTCTGGGTGGGCTTGGGGCCTGACAATGCATTTTGTTCCTTCTCTGTTATTTTGTAAATTACTGTCTTTTGACTGTTGGTGTAGAGCTTAGATATAGTTACTGCCTTAGCACCAGGTCAGGATCTATCAAGCTCAAACTTGTCTAAGTGGATGTGGCTTGGTTCTAGTTGCTGTGCTCCACTTCTTCCTGCAGCAGCCCTTGATGTTGAGCTCTCTGTGCCACTCTGGCAAGATGTTTTGCTCCTGAATCAGCGGGGTGTGTCTTGCCTCTAGCCTCTTTGCAGGGAGTTCTTCTGCAGGGTTCCACACTGGGCCTGGGCTCTGGGTTGAATGAGGACCCAGCAGGCACTGGGCAGTCTCACTCACTCGGTGGGCCTGGGCTCTGGGTCAGAGCCCTGTGGAAGTTTTCATACTCCACATCTTGCTAGTTAAAACCCAATGGTGTCACTTAACATATTTCTCCTTCTCTATCTTTATTTCCTGATTTCTGTTAGTTGTACTTGAATGTGGAGGCATAATCTGATACTGTTTTGACTTGTAAGCAAGATATTTTCATAAGGTGATCACGCTTAATCAAGCTCCAATAGACTTATACTGAGTTGTGTACTTTGGGGATGCTAATGAATATTTATTTATTTTTCTGTATTTTATTGAAGGGTCTGCAGAGAGTTCAGGGTCTCACTACTAGATTGGACTCATAGTGATCTGTTTACAGCCTCCCAAGAGCTGGGATTACAAGCATGTGTCTCTATGACCAGTTTCAATTGCCATCTCAGTGCATCCAAGGGGTGGGGCTGGCACACCAGGCCCAGGGATCCAACCCCTAGCCCCTGCACCTGCTTGCAGGTGCTTTAATCCACTGAGCTATTTGGTTGGCTCTGCAACCATTTATTATAATTGTCTGGATGTATTTTATTAAGGTTCTAGAAAAAAGTGGTATTTCCATTCAATCATTGCTTCTTTCTTAGCAATAATACCTCTAAAAGAGAAAGTTCATTCCATTAGGTACTCATTTTAAGATATGGCATATACAAGAAAGGCAAGTTAAAGTGTCTATGTTTTTTATCCCTGTATTTACAATTTTTCAGAGTAAGTTGGTTCCCAAGCACCTTTTAAATGTGCTAATGTCAGCTTTTTTTGTTTTGTTCTTTTTAAAAAGCATTATATCCTCATCCATTTCAACTTTGATAGCTGTAATGGGCAAATTCTTGTTGATATCCAAATTGTCCCAACATGGGTCTGATTATACTTTTTTTTTTTGAAGTTTGAACACAAGTAACACTGAACACAGCTAGTCCCATTTTTTAAAAGCTGAACTTTGAAACAGGATCTCTCTAAGCTGCCCAAGCAAACCTTGAACTTGCCTTATCCTCCTGAGTGGCTGGTACAGGTGTGCCCCACATCTGGCCTCTGTCGGTATTCTTTAAATTTGTTTCTGAGACCAGTTTGCACAAGTTTAGAATTCCCTTTTTTGGTGTCATGACAATATATTTCAGATGTATTTGACTTAGTTTCTGACCTAGAGTGGCAGATGTATGTATGTATGTGTGTATGTATGTATGTGTGTATGTATGTAAGTATGTATTTAGTACAGGGTATTCAGGGTCTCGCTACACAGATTGGACTTGTAGTGATCCTCCAGTTTTCAGCCTCATGAGTGCTGTGATTATAGGCATGTTCCACGATGCCCCAGTCTCAGTCACTGCCTCAGCATCCTGGTGTGGAGTCTGCACAGCTTGTGTTGCAGGGAATAGAACCCTGGTCCCTGTGTCTGCCTAAGGAGGTGCTTTAATCCATTAGCTATCTGGCTGGCCCTAGAGTGGCAGGTTTAAAGGAATCTCCCCTCAGTTTATTAGCATTGTTTGGAGGCTGCAGTCTTGTGCTAGCTAGGACTGCTCCATGTGTTTTGGGTGCTGTTGCTCATGGTTCTAGGGCTTCTCACTGGACAGGTACATGGAAAGGCTTTTTGCAAAGAAGAACCAAATAAAAAACTTAGACGTATATTTCTAAATCAAATATAGAATCACCAGGATTTAGTCCTTTATATTTGTGCTTCTTTTATGCTGAAAATCTTGGTTTCAAAATATATCCACATAGCTGTTTTGTCTGTTATAAAATCTGAACATCTGTTTTGTATTACATGTAATAATTTCAGAATCAAAATATCCATATTATAGTCAACAGTATTTTTAATGATAGCACTTTGAGCTCTTTTTGAAGTTCTTTTAGTCTTTAAGGCATGGGCATTGGAGTTGGGTCATATAAGCAAATTTATGTATTTTAAAGAAGTAATTTATGACTATGTGGTTATGCTGTCACAGTGACACATACTTTTGCATTTGGTAATCAGGAATTTCTTTTCTTCCCCACTTCAAAGGTGATAGTGGTTTAGCTTAGGACTTTTAACTGAGCTATCAGTATACTCATTTTTTTCATGTTTATTTTGAGATTGGGTCTTACCAAGTTTCTAAGTGGACCACGGTGAGCTCACCAACTTGTCATCCTCCTGTCTCTGACTCTGAGAGTACAGAGATCACAGGTCTATGCCACCATGCCTGATTTGGACATTGCTTCTCACAAATCTATTTTGATTTAAAGTCATGTTTACATGGTACCAAAGCCAAATCTGCAGAAGTGATAGGCAAGAAATTTGGTTTCTATGTCCTGTCCTACCCTGTTTTGTTTCCTTCCTATAGGTAATTTTTTTAAAAATTGAGGTTTCTGATTTAATATTCCTGTTCATGAAAATCAAAGGTGTTTTTTTTTGTGTGTGCACACATATGTACATAGGCATATACATGTGTGTGTGTATTTATGTATATATACATACAAAGCTTTGTTTGTATTTACTCTACCACTAGTCTGAAGGTAAAAGTAGCATGCTAGACACATGCCTACAGTGACAACTTAATGGACTCTTAAAAAGGCTGTCTTCTAACCTCAAAATGCTAATGAGCATATTTTGCCTTTCTCATAGGGTTATTTTTAACATAAGTCACACATAGCATGTTAATGTGTTTTTGAAAAGTTAACTTATATTTGATTCTATTGTTAGTTTTGGAAAATGGGAAGCATAGAAGAGCTTATTTCATGTATTTTAAGATTATTCCTAGAGATACAAGAGTTAAGGTTTTTCATAGTCTTATTTATGTGTTGACTTTATTACATATGCTATTTGTTTTACATTAAGCTCTGTGAACAGAAGGGGAATATTATTATCTTAGCTCTTATATAGAGCTTAATTCAAGAAGAAAAAAAACCTTTAGGGATATATCTGGATAATCACAGAGAGATTAACAGGCATTCTTTCATTTTCAAGAATAGTAATATGTGCTAATGAATCCATGTTTTTCAAAATGAAGATAAAAGTGATAAAGTTAAATTATCTGTTCTTCCTCTACTTGTGTTAAGCCTCTATGAGTGATCTATACATGTTACAGAATTTCATCTGCATAGGTGTGCGTGTTGATAATAGAAATCACGGTGCTTTTGTGCACTCACTGTTCCTGAGGATTGAGCATGAGTGTTATGCATTACAGAACAGAAGATGTACTTTGTGCCACTGAAGCATTTCTGTTTTGCACTTTTGATACCTACCTCCATTCCCTGTGTCCTTAAAATAGATATCTGATGTGAATTAAAGGGTATTTGACATAGAAGGGTGAGATAGGAAGTGAAGCCCAGGTCTGTCAGCTAATTGGTTGTCTGAGCTGAGGAGAGTCACATAACACCTCTAAGAATCCATTTTCTCACAGAAAACTGTCCTATCATATGTAGAGTTAGTATAGCTCATGTCTAGGATATCACGTATAGGCTACTTAATCCTATGTGAATGAATGTTAATGATGAAAACATACTTTGTTCATTCAATCAATGTATTTTTAAAATATAAATATTTTGAGAAGGCTTAGGAGTATCTGTCAAGATTGCCTTAATAATAGACTTTAGCAGTTTATAAATTAGTGAGAAAGGTGATGGGATTTGTATTTATGACCAATATATCTGTAATATGGAATTTGGCACTAGTGGTTATAAGTTTGTATAAAATATAGCCATATATATTTTCTGAGGTGAGTGAATGCTATTTGTGTGTCAGGGCTGGGGCTACAATGGTAGAGTACTTGCCTAACATGTGAAAGGCCCTGGATTCAGTCATCACATCAAGAAAAAATTTAAAAAACAACCAACAAAATCTCTGCCTGTTTTAAATGTAGGATCTATTTGGAAAGTCAGACCCATATCTGGAGTTTCATAAACAAACATCTGATGGAAACTGGCTAATGGTTCATCGAACAGAGGCAAGTATCTGACTCAAAAATAAACTTCTCTTTGGAATTGTAATAATATGAATTTCAAAAAGTTATATATTCATAGAAGTATTAATGTGAATTTAGATTTATAGACAGATATTAAGGTGGTATGTTCCACGCTTACTTTTTAACCTTTTAATGAGGATGTGCTGCAATGCTTAGTTATTTATATAATGAAGACTAAATGTGTTCCTAAGTGCCCTCATCTAGGTTCACCAACTGGTCAGACCTGTGCACACTTAGGTTCTCTCTCTCTCTTTTGTACACACACACACACACACACACACACACACACATTTCCTCTCACAAAACCATCCTAGTATGTACCGCAGACTTAATGACTCTTCCCTTTCAGTGCAACAGCAGGCATTTTTCTAAAATAAGGTCAATTTGTACCATTGCGCATGAGAAAAGTAACACTGATTCTGTCATGCCATTGAACATTGCATTCATACTCCTATTTCTTCAGATGTTCCATATATATTTTGTATGTGTTTTCTGCTTTGTTTTGGCCAAGATCCAGTAAAAGCTCAAGTTTTGCATTTGGCTCGTATGTTCTTAACACAGAACTCTGTTATTGACGTCTCTAGACTTCCATGCCATTGAACTTCTGGAATAATTAAGAATGCCCAATATGTAGTTTTTTTCTTTTTCCTCTCAAACAGATCCAGATGAAACAAATTTGTCATGAGCACTTTGTATGCTCCTTTGTATCAACAGGGACTGACCAGTGCTGATGATGTGAGGCATGGGCACTTGGATAAGTGATGACCATGAGATCCTGACACAATAATCTCATTTTTTTACCAAATAACTTGATTTGTGGTGGGATACTTTGAGACTGCATTAATTACCTCTTCTCTTTAGTGTTTTTCATATTCATTGATCATCTTTACTTGGATCAGTTATGCTGAGGGTTGTAAAAAGTAATTTGTTTTCTGAATTTTTATTCCTTTTAGTTATACTAACAGGTGTTCCTCTTTCATCTCTTCTCTTAATCTATTTTTAGTGCCATTGTAAACTCATGAGTTGTTATAATTTATTAATGCCATTATTTTTGGTATTCAAACTAATCCAAATATGACCAGGGAGAAAGAACTCTTTTATAATGGCTCCTGAGTTCTTTAGCATAGCCCTGTTAGTCCTTAAGCATTCTTTTCTTTTATATTAGAGTAAGTTCCTATTTGACCTGCAGCATTAGAAAGGAAAAGAAAAACATTAATGAACTGGATATTGTTCTAATGGATCCTTGAATCTTCAACTTTGTAGGTTATTAAAAACAACTTGAATCCTGTTTGGAAGCCTTTTAAAATCACTCTTAACTCCCTCTGTTATGGAGATATGGATAAAACTATTAAGGTAACTTGAAATTGTATACAGATTGTCTTTGACTTAAAATGGGGTTTTATAATGATAAAGCCAATTTAAATTGAAAATATTTTAAGTTAGAGTGGGGTGTAGCTCATGGGAGAGTGCATGCTTGCATGCAAGAAAAGACTGTAAGCTCAAAGTGTATTTAATATATCTAACCTACCTAGCGTCATAGCTTATTTGTTTGGTGTCATTGACTGGGAGCTGCTGTTTGCTGCCTTTATGCAGCATTTAGAGAGAATTTTACTGTGTATCTCTAGTGTAGGAAGTGACCCACATTCAAAACTAAAGTTTGGATTCTACTGAATGTGTATTACTTTGGCATCATACTAAAGTTGAAAACTGATAGATCTTCATAAAACAAGTGTTGTCTGTATTTAAGTAACAGATACAGACAGTTCACCTATTTTATAAAGCTAGTGAGGTAGTATTTTTATATGTATAATAGATACCTGTACACTTGAGTATTTTGTATAGGAAATACTACAACAAAAATCTTTTCTGATAGGTAGTCTGAAGAGACGGGTATGTTTAGTTGATATGTTGATCTAATGTTTAATCAGTGTATTTTCTATTTTGTTTTCTAAAAATAAAAATATACAGTTTTTATAAGATTTCTTTGCTTTATGAATGAGAACTATTCACTACATATTTTGCTTTTTAGTGTATCCTTTCCAGATAAAAACACATAATCCTAATAACCCAGGGATTTCTTCTAGCATTGGGGAAGAGAAGAAAGTGGTGCCATTGCTATCTCTTATTTTCAGAAAATGAAGTATAAAAATCCATTGATGACTTTGGTGTTAGAATGTCAGGGAAATGGACTGGGTACAGAGAAAGCTAGATGTTTCAGAGGCTCTTTTAAAAAATAGCTATATACCTAGATGTCTAATACCCCCCCCATCCATGAATGACTTTATTTGTAGTCACTATGGTTACATGATGCTAAACAGAAGCCTTTTTTGTGTTCAAAGATCAACAAAGGTTTGTTGGTTTGGTTGGTTGGTGTTTTTCTGCTTGTGTTTTCTTTTTTGTAATTAGAGTAGTGAAAGCAAGAAAGGTAATATTATAAAATAGAGTAAGACAAAAATTTTTCCTTAGCCTTTTAACCAGGTAAGGGATATTGAGCAGGTCAGCTAACTCTTTCAGTTCTATGGTAGAGGTTGTAATTTCTACCTTTCAAGAAAGTTGAGGTAAAGAAAGTAAAAATGCTGAAAACTATAAAGCATAGTAAAGGGCCAGGGAGATGGCTCAGTAGAAGTGCAAGGGCCTGCCTGAGTTCAATCCCCGGTTCTGCAAAAAAAAAGAAAGAAAGAAAAAAAAAGAAAGAAAGAAAATAAGCATAGTAAAGTGGACATTCTTATTAAAAACTGCTTAATTTTGAGATGCATAAGAAATTGTTCTCAGTTTGTAGGAAACTTCAAATATCAGTGTTAAATACAATTTGTGTATGTGTCAGGCAGCACTAAAAATTTAGGTACAATATAAATAGAAGAGTAGCTGTCACAATTACTTTTTATGGTTAGATGAAATCTAGAACTTTAGCTTCTTGCATTAAAATTTGTAAACCTCATTAGATCAGAGAAGGCAGTAAGTTGGGGAAAAGTTGGTAGACCATAGTTTAACAGTTTGTAACTGTGTTAACACCCAATGTTTCTCAAACTTTTTTGCTCACAGTGGCATACTTACAGAGCTATTTTATTGTAGTAAGTAAACTGATTTTTCTGTGCTTTCTTTGATAAATGTCTTCCATTCTTAAAAGTTTTTAAGTTTGCCATATCATCACTTACTTTATTTCTCTAGCCCTATATTTCTTTGCAATATCAGGCTGTTATACATTTATGATTTACTTACTTTCTGGATATTACTTAGAAGTAAAGAATTATAGAGCAGAGGATAAAGTCTGACTCCTCAGTAGCTTCCTTGCTGAATTGAGCTATCACTGTAGTGTGTGTTATTGCCATAAGATGAAGTGAAATAAAAGGAATAATTGTGCATGCTGCCCCCTCGCCAAAATGGGAATGAATGCCAAAGAGGATGTAAGCCCGTGTGGTCTGTGCACTCTGCATACATACGTATGTGTTATATAGGTATGCATGCATACATTTAAATTTCATAAGTTCTATTCATGCTGTTTAAATAGCCAATAACACTGGTCTTTGAGTTCTTGAGAAAAGAAAAATTAAATGACACAATTCATTTTGCCTCAACTGTGAGTGGTGGTGGAAAGCTTTAATCTCAGCAACTTTGCAACATGAAGAAGAAGGATTGCAAGTTTGAATTTAGCCTGGGCAATTTAGTGAGACTCTGTGGCAAAAGAGACAGGATGAAAAAGGAGGCTATGGGTTTAGGTCACTGATAATGTGCTTACTCAGCATGCAGGAGACCCAAGATTTATTGCCTAATATCATGTATACACAAAAAAGTTATGTCTGCCTTCCAGGAGGCAAGATGGACTCTTTCCATCTAGTTATTATAATGAGTAATCAGAACATTTAATTTTTAATTTTTTTTTTTTTTTTTTTTTTTTTTGCGGAACTGGGGATTGAACTCAAGCCCTTGCGCTTGCCAGGGAAGCACTTATTCCACTGAGCTATCTCCCTGGCCCCTTCAATTTTTATTTAAACTTTTTAAAATGTATTTAATACAGGGTCTACAGGGTCTCACTAACAGATCAGACTCGTAGTGGTCCCCCTGTTTTCAACCTCCCAAGCACTGGGATTTCAGTTTGGCGCCACTTCGCCCACTCTCAGTCACTTTCTCTGTGTACTCCAGGAGCTGGGCCCGGCATGGCACGCTGGGGATTGAATCCTGGTCCCTGTGTCTGTGTAAGCAAGTGCTTTACCGCTGTTATCTGGCCTGCCCAGAATATTTAATTTAAAAAAAATAATATTTCTTGAGGTTTCTGTCTAAATAAGCATAGCTAGAGTACTATCTTTAAGCCTATATCTGGTAGTCTAAGCAGCTACTTTGAAGGTCACCTTGTTTTGAAATTTTATATTCTTTTTTAATTAATTAAAAAATTAAAGTGGAAAAATAAATAAATGGTTTGTTGAAATAAAGTCCTGACCTTATTAAAACTTAATCTTGCTTAGATATAAACTGGCATTTATTGAGTGGAAATCCAAAATGTTAAGTTCTATGTTACATAATTGAAAAATGTCTGCTAAATGTATGTTATAAAAAAAGATATTTTTCTATTTTATTGAAATTTTACTTCCTTTAGAAAAATCACTAGGACTGTTAATTTTTTTCCATTGACATGTTGAGTTGGATAAAGCACTTTTTAGTCTAAAATTTGATTTTTAAATATGTAGGGCAAGAATCAAATTGTCAAATTTGGTCAGTGACCCAACTCCACACCCTATATGCAACTGGAATTCTAGAACTGGCCTGTTTGGACTAATTGATTTTAGGGTTTCTGGAGAATAATGAGAATATAAAGAATGAAAGACTTCCTGTTATGGTAAGATTTCAGTATCTAGAATGGAGAATAAAAACAATCACTGTGAACTGGATGTACAGAAATCCAGAACATTTTAGCTTGATCATTAAAAAATACTATGTGAAGAGCAACCGTGAGGCACAGCTCCCCAATGAGGGCAGATGCAAAGTGCTGCTCAGTTTTACGCGTTTCCTTTGAAACAGAGTCAGTAGGAGCGCTCGAGTATCCTCAGCACACGCAGCTTACTTTACTGTACAACACACGCGATCTTCTAAGACTTTTTATTTAGTTTTTCCTAGTCTTAGTTTTACAAAATGAGTATAATAATAGTAATGCAACTTTGACTTTTTCTACCTCACAAAACTATTTAGAGGATGTGCATGGAGCACACATTAAGTGTTCTGAGACATGAAAGTTGTTTTCAAATTATGAAGTGCTGTCTAAACATTGGTATTGAGGGTCAAAGAGCTCAGCAGATTAAAGCGCCTGCTTAGGCAGATGCAGAGGCAGAGGGTTCGATTCCCCAGACTGTGGTGCTGGCCTCGCCCCAGGAGTGCACTGGGAAGGCGATTGAGACTGGGCATGGTGGTACACCTGTAATCCCAGCTCTTGGGAGTATGAAAACAAGAGAATCACTAAAAGTCCAGTCTAGTAGAGAGACCCTGAACACCTTGTAGACCCTTCACTAAATACAGAAAAAAAAAAAATCGGTAGTGCATATTCACCATTGTTGTGGTCAGTTTTCAGCTCCTTTGAACACCCCTGCTTGCTAATAGTTCATGTCATTTTGTTTTTCAAACTGGAAATACTATTTGCATTACAGCTATATCTTGTCAGTGTGACACAAAACTGTAAGTAAATCAAACAGTCTCACCTTTTCTCTGCTTTTAGAGAGGCATTGAACAAGAACGTGACCTGAGAATCTCCCTGGCATAGGTGGGAATGGGGTAAAGGTGACCCGGTATGGATACTTGCTCTGTGGACTATGTGTTCTTGACTTAGGATGTGATCCTCAGAGTGATACAGGTCTGACCCCATCATACTTAACTCTTCTGCAGCGCTCACCTCACTCAGCTGTAGCTGATGTATATACACTTTCCATGATTCTAGATTATCTAGGCCTTACAAACACATACGGGGTAACTGCTTAAAATATTTACTTTCTTTCTCTACACGATGGTTTCTATTGCTGTGTAGAGAAGTAGATGAGAAAGTAGGTGTGCTCCATTTTACCTTTTGTCAGCATTTGCAGGGGAACTCAAAGCTACTAATGTGGAATGGAGACAGCATTTCTGATGTTTTAATGCTGTGATCTTTGAGAAAGACCCTGTCCACTGATGGCTGGGAATTGAGAGTGATTTTTGGTTCTCTAGAAAGTTCTCATTTTGCTAAAGGACTGTTAAAAATTTGTACTGACCTTAATTACAAAGTTACTTCTTGATAGGTTATTTATTGAGGCTAATGTTTTAGTACCATTTTTATTTTTGTTTTTACTTAAATCCAGGTAGAGTGTTATGATTATGATAATGATGGATCACATGATCTCATTGGGACATTTCAGACTACCATGACAAAACTGAAAGAAGCCTCTAGAAACTCACCAGTAAGTTGTATCTGCATTTGTGTTTGCCACTTGGTGTAACTTTTTATTATTTTTTTCTTTGGCATGACAAAGATTTTGCCACATTTTTACTTATAATGCTCTAAAATCTGTGGGTTTTGTTTAGTAACCAGGTAATTCAAAGGCCATATTTGGAATACTGGTTTTGTTGAGCAAAACACCATATAATCATTCCCAGTGCAGGTGAAGATTCCAGGTGCATGGAGGAAAGCACGTATCATTACAGCATCAGTCACTAGGACATGCAGATGCTTCTGCCCAGTTTGTCTTGGCAAGGAGAACAGTGCCGTCCAGCACTGGATGGAGTTATGCCTTACACAAAGAAAATGGGAATAGCAGCATCAGTAGTTGGTGCCTGTGTCCTGCAGCCAGCAGGCCCTTTTCTGGCAGCCTCAGCAGGGCAGCTGCCTTCTTGTGCTTCAGTGTTGCTAAGTCTTGAAATACTGAAAGCTGGGATTGTCAGGAGGGGTTGACATTGATGATAAGTTCAAACAGAATGCAGTAGAGTACTCATGGAGTTTAAAACTGGAGAAGACATTTCCACATGGATAAGGACTCTCTACCTTGATAAAGAAGTATGCTAGGATCAGGATCAAGGTCCATCCTTCTGTGGTTGAGTAGGAGTCAAAAAATTATGTGCACAAGACTACTCCAGTTTGTATGCAGAAGTTTGGTTTCCTTTGGCTTATCTGGTGTGGTTGAAAGTCCTTGGCTTTTTGGCCTTTCACTAGTCATAATAGTTCATATCTACCAGGCTGGGCCAACACTTGGGGTTGAACTGTGTCCATTTAGGCTACTTGGCCACACACTTACAGTTTGCCCTATGACTCTTCTCTCTGACTTGTCCTTCACCATGCAGGATGGAAGCTTAGTTCATAATAACTCAAATACTATAATACTGAGCTACTATCCAAAGGCATGAATTTTGTTAAGTACTTGTCCTTAGCCTCCTGCCTGAGTCTCCCAGAGTGCTGAGATTACAGGTTGGGACCACCATACTTGGCTTCAGCAAAGATTCTTTAAAGGTAGAGCCAATGAGAAATTATGAAAGTACGAATGCTTGACCATTAAGCTCAGTGGATGTGGTGGTGTGGGGCTGCAATCCAAGCACTTGGCAGGATAACACCAAGCACATTTGAGACCAACCTGGGTTATTAATGAGGTTAAGGCAGGCCTAAACTTCATAGAAAGGCCCTGTCTCAATGAAAACCAGCAAGAACAACAATAAAAACACAGTAGAAATTTCACTCTTCTTTAAATATGTATTCCTAGTGGAAAGAGTGAGTCTGCTATTTATTTTGTGTTGCCAAATAGTTGAGCTTCAAATACTTATTTTATAATGTTGTTTTTACTTTTTTTCCAAAATATTTTTCATTGTGTTGCTGATAGCTAGAATTAATTTTTTTTGGAAGGGTACTGAGACTTGAGCTTAGAATCTTGTGCTTGCTAGGCAGGCGCTTGTGCCACTGAGCTATATTCCCAGCTCTAGAAGTAACATTTTATGCGTATAAGACTACTTTTATAAAGAAGGAAGGTTATCATTTGAAGCATTTTGAGAAAATTACTTACACTGGCAAAATTATGCTCAGGAATGATTTTAAAAAATATGCAATTTTAGGCCAGGGAGATGGCTCAGTGGAATAAGCGCTTCCCTGGCAAGTGCAAAGGCCTGAGTTTAATCACTAGTTCTCCAAAAAGAAGTATGCAATTTTAGAATTGCCTTGATTGTTGGAAAATTAACCAATAAATATTTCACAGACTTAATGTAGCACTTGATTGCTTCAGAGTTGTATTTTGTAGCACACTTCTATCAGTGTATGGATTGATTCTAAGGAGAAAAGGTTGATCATTGATGTTGCTGATATACTAAAAATTAGCATTTTGTCTTCTCTTACAGATTGAATATGAATGCATAAATGAAAAAAAGAAGCAAAAGAAAAAAAGCTATAAGAACTCAGGTGTCATCATTGTGAAACACTGTGAGGTCAGTTGACATTGGCTACTTACAATGTTATTTTTTTTGTGGTACTGGGGATGGAACTTGGGACCTTGTGCATGCCAGGCAGACAGTTATGCTGCTGAGCTATGTCCTCTACCCTTGGTCACTTACAATGTAATGTCATACTTCAAGCTCTTCTGTCATTATGGTTCATATCAAACTAGTATTTTAGGAAACTAAACATCATAGGAGCATTGGATTAGCTGTCGGGCCTAAAAAAGAGTGAGAAACATGAAAGAAATCTTTCAAGTAACTTTTTTTCCGAGGTGACAACTTCTTAGCAAAGTAGGAGGACTATGAAAGTGTTTCCATTATGGTAAGAGAGGAGAGATTCATTTTTTCCCTATCCTATTGTTGGAAATGGCCAGACCCAGTGCATCCCTCCTGGGTATAATTTCAAAATAAGATGTTAAGAATTGAGGGAAAAAGTAAACATCTATTACAATAAAAAATGTCTCTTTTTTGAAAAAAATTTTTTAAATTTATTTTTTATTAATTTTATTGAGAAAAAAATTGCAGTGAGACAGTTTCAAAACAGGTCAATGGGAGAGTTACAATAATTAACATTGCATATTGTTGTCTTCATAGTAGTTATTCATAGTACAAGATGCAGCCATGATGTCCTATCCAAACACTAGTAGTACAAATCTTTCTTCTCATTGAATTAAGGGAAAGTAGCTGTATATATATATCCTAACTATTTTGGATATACAGATACTGAAAAAATCTTGATACTTTGTCAAAATACTAGACTCATTCTATTTTTTTTTTCTTTTTTCTTTTCTTTTTTTTTTGAGACAGGTCTTACAATTCAGGTTGGGCTTGGACTCACTTTGTAGCCCAAGTTGGTTTCAAAGTTGTAGCTATCCTCCTGCCTCAGTCTTCTGGGTGCTGTGATTATAGGTGTGTACTGCCACACCTGGCTTCACTCTAGTTGTTTAAAAATCATAAATGAGTATGTTTTATCTTTGACCATTAATGTAATCTTAATATGACTGAAGTAATATCTTACAGGTTTGTGATAGGGGCAGGAGTGCCTTTCAGCAAACATAGGTGTAATTTCTATGTTTATAAAATATGCTGTTCGGATTATAAGCTCTCAAAACATGCGAGATCTTTAATTTTTCTTGTAAAGAAGAGATTTTAATTTTAACAGTGTTTTGTTATTTTAGATTACAGTGGAGTGCACATTCCTTGACTATATCATGGGAGGATGTCAACTGAATTTTACTGTAAGTCACACTGAATTTTCCAAAAAATGCTGTAAGATGTTGCTCTTTTTCCTTTAATTTTTATTATTTATAAACTGACTTTGTCATGAACTTTACACAGTGTATTTAATATGAACTCTGAGACTTTGGAGTAGTTGTCTAGGATCCTTATGGACACTTTGGCCTTCTCGATGAGAGATCTAGTCCTCCTGAGAGAAAGCAGATATACATCAACCAGTATTTTCCTGCAGTATTTTTAGGACTAGAAAGAATCCAACAAACTTATGCAGAGCCACTTATAAGTTTAAGCCATGAGTATAATGACAGCTAGAAGAATAAGACTGTTTCATGTTGAGGCTTTAATTCTTTGATCATTTGTGGGGATACTGGTAGGCATTTGTCATGAAGTGGCAGTAGCAGGCTCTGGAGTGAATGTTTGTGTCTCATCCTTGATGTTCTCTTGGATCCCAGCCACAGGTGGCTGTGCCCTCTCCTTTGTAAGGGTTGCCCTTGTTATCTGGCAGGTGGGAGTGGATTTCACTGGCTCCAACGGCGACCCCAGGTCTCCAGACTCCCTTCATTACATCAGTCCTAACGGCGTTAATGAATATCTAACTGCCATCTGGTCAGTGGGACTGGTTATTCAAGATTATGATGCGTAAGTATGACTGTAGAATGCCATCCTGGGTTTTGGGCAGCTTCTCTGCCAGTTAGGAAAAGCAGAAAGGGACCTGGGTGTGGTGAGACTTTCCTTTTAGAGGCCTGGTTCCAAAGCAGCTGACTTAGACACATACAGCAATGTCACGGTCCTAACCAGTTAATTGGTGCAACTAATATGATTAGTAAATATAAGCATTAAAAAGGAACCAACTGCTGCTATCTCTTGCCTAGATCCAGGCCACCTAACCCCATCAGCCCAGAAAAGCTAGGAGGTCTGCTCTGTACTCAGGTGTTCTATGACTGAAAAAGTTGTGGGTGACCCCTGCATGAATGACGCTTCCTGGGTGAATGAGCAGTTCAGTAATATATACAGACTTTGAAAGTTCTAGGAAATATATGTGAATTGTTTATAAACATTCAGTGGCAATGCTTTTTAAGTAAGATGGCAAAGGCAGAAATTATGAAAGATTTTTATGTGTTCATATTAATATTAAAAAATATGAAAGGAAAAATTCTAAACTATGTTAATGACAAATTACAAACCAAGGAAAATATTTTTAACCTGTCATAGGTTTTATCTTCAATGGCATAAGAACCATTAAGAGTTACTATACAAAGAATATCCCATGTAGAGAGCTAATGTTTGTGACAGTGTTTTATAACAGCAGAACCTTTTCTGTCTACCAGTGTGGGTCAGGAGCAGCGTACTGGAGACTGCTCAGTCTCTGTTCATTCACATGATGTCAGACATGCAGCGTCACGTCCCTGTCCTTCAAACCTTGGGGTCAAATAGTCACACGTTTTCTACAGAAACCTGAGAGCTTTATGATATTTGGCATTTGTACCATGTTTCTGTGACCAGTTGGGTGAATATTTGTGTTAAGTGTTGTAAATCAGTGTTGTGGATAAATTTATCAGTTGAGGTTAGATAGGTTAGATTTTACTGCCAAATGAATTTTCTGTAAACTAATGAAAAAAACATGTGACTTTAGGGATTTATGGATTTACTTATACATTTGTTAGGTGAAATGTGTAAGATTTAAGTAGAAAAAAGAGTAGATTATAAAACATGAATATAAATTCTATTTTATAGGATGTAAAGACTTTTTTCCCCAATGCACAGAAAAATATTTAGAATAGGACTTATCAAATATAAACACTGGTTCTCTCTGATAGTAACAGGTAGTCTTCATTTTATCGTTATATATTTTTGAGATTTAAAAATTTTTTTAAATGAACTTATACTGATTTTATTGAGTAAAGATAATGCTCTTGTTTTACAAACAAACAAGTATTTCACTTTTTCTTTTTAGTGATAAGTTGTTTCCAGCTTTTGGTTTTGGAGCTCAGCTACCTCCTCAGTGGCAGGTAAGACAAAATTATGTTGTAAAAGCTTTGCTTTCTAAAGAAGCAAGTCTCATAAGCCTTTCTTTTTGTCATTTGACAGGTATCTCATGAATTTCCAATGAACTTTAGTCCATCTAATCCCTACTGTAATGGTAAGTGAAAAAATAAACATGAAACCTTCTGCTGCATGACACTTCCTAGATGAGTGAGTCTTTGTTTTGTTTTTTTTTTCCTTCATTATTTTTTTTCTTTTTGGTGGTGTGGGGGCAGCTCTACCCATCCTGGGGTAGAGCTGGCAAGGCATCCGGTGCCAGGGATCAAACAGAGGTCCCTGTGCTTTGCCTAAGCTTGCCTAAGCAAGTGCTTTAGACAGTTAAGCTATCTTGCCAGCCCCTTTTCTTCAGTTTTAAACTAACTCTACTCCATCTCTAGATTTATATTCATGTGTCATATTCAATTTTCTGTTCTGTAAGTAGAAAAATTGCACCATGATGGTTAGGGGGGGTAATGATAGTAATGTGACAAATCAATGTTATTATATGAAGGTTGTAGGGTAAATTCTTCTACCTTAAGAGGTTTAATAGAACAATAAGTTGACAGTCTGAGGAGGTCAGTAAAGTGAGTAATTCAGTATTAAAAAACTTTTGAATCTTTTTCTAGAGAAGGAAATTTTCTACGTAAAAAAGTAAAACTTATGAGAGAAACAAATAGAAGAACAAAATACAAATAGATAATAAGAAACAGGAAGATGGATCTTTTGCAAAAGAGAAAGGGGCAAGAGATTGAGACAGGGGGAAGGAGGTGAAAGCAGGATTAAGATGGGTTAGGTGTGTGTTTGCAAGTTCCCTTCAAGAAGGGCAGTTGTTATGGACTATATACATGGACTAAATAGAAAAAGACTTTCAAGTAAGTTCAAGTACCAACACAACACAACAAAACAAAACAGAAAAGAAAAAACCAAAACAACAACAAAAATCAAAAAACCCTATAAGAATATTTTAAACTACAATTAGGGATTATGATTAAAACTGTATTGTCAGAGCCATCAATTTTGTATTATCTATTTAAATTGCAGCTTACGCATAATGGTTTGATACAGGAAAAAAAGAATTAAAAATTTAATCTAGTCTCCATGCAAATATGTCTCAGAGAAATGAGTATTAAACATTTTTAAAAGAATTTTATAAGGTTTTTAAAAAGCAAAATTGGTTCCCTGTGTGGTTGTTGTTGCTCATACCATATTCTGTGAGTAGATGGAGTGGGCAAATCGACAAAGATTTCAGCTCCTTTAGTAATTTCTTTTCTTTTCTTTTTTTTTGTGGTACCAGGGATTGAACTCAGAACCTTGTGTTTGCTGGCAAGCACGTATTCCTATAGTAATTTCTGTGGTGTGGAAAGCCCGAGGCAGGCATCTGTCTTCTTCCTTTTCATGTTTTTCTTTTACCACACATGTGTGAGTGATCCTTTCTTCTTTCCACATTGCACCTTCAACTGCAGTGTCAAGCCTCCTCTCAGTTAGTTTGGAGGAGAGGTTGGCATGGGGTCAGAACCATTGCCAGAAGTTCTACTCAATAAGCTAACTTTCTGCAAAGGATTTTTCTGGTAATTACAGAATGTTGGAATATAGGTGTTTATTCCCTTTCTAATGCAATATTTATGATATGGAATAACCTGAACCAAGTTGTTGGAGCCGTTTGCCTAGGGGTTTTGTAGTTTGTCCTGTACTTTTTTCCCATACTAACTGAGTCATTTTTGGTAGCTGGTTTTGACCTCTTTTATCCCTACCTCTTTAACATGGGGGCTGTTTTTAAAACATATGGTTCAGGTTTATGATGAAATTGGAGTAGTTTGTAAAATAGAGGTCATTTTGTGACAATTTATATTAGAAGTTCACTTATTCTTTGAGTAGTATGAACCCATCTGAGGACTGCTCATCAGATAATACACCTTTGCTACTGTGGGCTTCAAGCCTGCCAAAAGAATCAATTTGATTTAGAAATAAATATTGAAAAACCCCAGCAAGGCAGGGATATTCCACTTCCATTTTAAAGTTAGTCATTGAACTTAGTTGCCTAGAAATAAGATCTCACATTTGTTCTTTTAATGCAGAGGACAGGTTTTTTGGCATTGTGTAAATGGTCAACTTATAACACCCAGCTGAACTGAATCAGGGTGGTGCTTGTCTGAGAGACCCACCTGAAGAGTTGCCAGCAGCGAAGAAAGAGACTGGGAAAGGGGATAATGGTATACTGTGGCTTCTTCTGGTGGTGCTTGTCACACTGGTTTTCATGATACCAACTGAGCTGGTCTCATCGTGAGATGAGCTTGGGAATTTGCTATCCCTGGGGATGGCTGCAGTTCTTTTCAGGGGAGCTCTGGTCCTTGAGCATCGCTTCCTGGCTCCAGTGCAGATTCCTCTGCCTACTGGTACAAATCCTTCATCTTCTGGGTGCAAACTTTTCTAGCTTCCACCCCTGATTTTGGCTTTCCCAGTGTGGATCCTTTGGTACACATTGCATGAGAAATTGTTCTGGGTTTCAGGCCTCCTGCTAGACTCTTGGAGACATTGCATGGGCTCTAGGTTTTCAGCTGTAATCCTGCAGCTAGAATCGTACATTGCTGCGGGGTCCAGGCCTCAGCTAGGTTCTTTGTCAGATCTCTCACACTC
The DNA here is from genome assembly GCA_004027165.1 of Ctenomys sociabilis. Lineage (NCBI taxonomy): Eukaryota > Metazoa > Chordata > Mammalia > Rodentia > Ctenomyidae > Ctenomys > Ctenomys sociabilis. Next base: position 10,605 of record PVKA01026560.1, on the reverse strand, counting down.
TTTGCATCTGACTCTTTGGGTGACTGTTATAATCCACGAATTATGTGTTCTGTATTAAATCCATTCCCTTATAAGTTATGACTTTAACAAGCATAGTTCAGTTTTAATTGGAGAATTGAAAGCTCTTGATATTTGTGAAGATATTAAACTAATTTTTCGTGTCTTTAGATTGAAAAGCAAGCAGAGATAATAGAAATGGAAAAATCATTGTTGCTGTGGTTATTGGCTCATTTTCTCTACCGAGTATGGCTTTATAATGACATGTCCTACTTCTAGCCAAATGCTAATATTTTTAGTTTTATTTATTTATGTATTTTTGTACTTCAGAGAAGGGTCTAAAGGGTTTCAGGGTCTCACTACTAGATCAGACTCACAGTGATCCGCCTTTTTACAGCCTTCCAAGAGCTGGGATTACAGACATGCGCCACCACGCCCAGTCTCAATTGCCTTCTCAGCATGCCCTGGGGCTGGGGCCCACGGGCAGGTGTGGGGATTGAACCCCCAGCCCCTTTGCCTGCTTGCAGGCAGGCATTTTATTCCACTGAGCTATTTGGCTAGCCCCGCTAATATTTTTAGTACTATTGGACTGACTCCTAGTTGTAGCATCATCTTACACATGTAGAATCATCTCTGAAGTTATTAGAGGTTGTTCATAAGACTGTTTCCTTCAAATCTGACCTGATAAGGAAGAGTTTATGTGTGCCTCTGTGTGTTTGTTTTGGTTTGCATTAGAAGTTTGTTTTTGTGGCAAATTTCCATGATGATCCCAGGGATCATTGTAGGGAATCATTTATAGTTGCTAGTATCCTATCTGCATCTGAAGGCCTGTTATCCAGGGTACATTCAACAGGCGTGTGCATCAGATTCAAGTTCCATTGACAGTGCTTTTTACCAGGAATGCCAGTCACTGTTCAGTAGGTTATGCTAGTATAATGATAAAAGATCTTTACATGTCAATGGCTTATAATGACAGCAGTTCATTCTTGCTTACTTTATATGTCACTAGATTACAGTTCTGCTCTATGTTTCTTAATCTGAGACGTAGGTAAAGTAATAGCCTTCTCTGTGATAAGCTGTGTCTATTGCAGAAGGAAGTAGCAACAGAGCTGGAGAGAACAAGTAGTAATTCTCGAAACATCTGCTTAGACCTGGGTGTCACATCTTTGATCTACACTGGCCAAAGGCCCTATCTGACTGTTATATAGCACTCCAGCAGGTCCTCATGAATAAAACACAATAAACAACTTGCAAATGAATATTGGAAACTAATATATCACCTTCTCTAATCATTAGTTATTGAGTAAACACTGGCATCAATTAATAACTAGAATTAATATTGGTTTTATAACCATGTGGTATTTTTTAGAACCTTTGGCCATATAAACAAATGACTTTGTTTTGTCAGTAGATTTTTCTTTTCATTTATCATTAATTGTAGGATACAGCACATTTTCAAGGTTTTCTTTCCCTAAGTTGCATTTAAAGTTACATCAAAATTAACAGTACATCGAGGACAGCAGTGTGCAGTATAAAAACTGTGCTTGAATACCTGCCATTGTGGTCTTCTCCATGTATACTGTTTCTAATATCAATTATCAATATACTCTTTAAAATAAATTTTTTAAAAAAGGCAAAAAAAGACTAGAACAAAAATTTAAGGCTTCTCAAAGCAAGCAGTAATATGCAATTATATGTCCAATCTTATATAACTGTATCTGTTAATCTGAGCAACAGATTTGACAATAAAGGTAGATAATGTATCAACCATTGTGAATTAGCTATTCTTGGCCTGAAAATCTGTAACATATGTATCCTTGTATGTTGCCCTGTTTCTGTTTGATTCTTTTCTTTTTACTTTTCAAAATAAAATAACTTTAAATTTAAAAAATTAACGGTGTAACAGTCTTGTAGACTAAAAATGACATTTTATTGTGTGGTATTTGGGATTGAAGACAAGGCCTTAACATGCATTCTACCACTGAGCCATATGCTAGCCCTAGACTAATAATTATTTAGCTGAGATAAGAATGCATGATTTCTTTTGGGGAGGTTAGGGTTTGTAGGTTTTTCTCAGTGAAACATTGCTATAGAATTTTGTAATCTATAGTTTAGAGAAAGTCGAGTATAAAACTAGACTATGTAAGGCCTTTTTTTGTGACTGCCTAAGTCCACCCTGGGGTTGGGCTGGCGTAGCATGTAATGCTAGGGTCCCTGCACTTTTGCAGTTTGTGTAAGCAGGTGCTCTAGATAACTGAGCTATCTCATGGGCTGCTCAAAGCCCTCTCTGCTAAAAGCCAGTATTGTGAATTAGCAAGTTGTACTCGAGAAGTTTTAATACTGCTTTCTTTGCTCTAGGAATCCAAGGCATTGTAGAGGCGTACCGGGCCTGTCTTCCTCAGATAAAGCTCTATGGACCAACTAACTTTTCTCCAATCATAAATCATGTTGCCAAGTTTGCAGCTGCAGCCACACAACAGCAGACTGCTTCTGTGAGTGCTCTGTGTGCAAGGGTGGTAAGAATGCAAATTGGTAGTTGCCCTGGGTGCCATATTTCTGTTTATTTGGTTTGTCACAATACAGAATCCAAGAATAAGAAGCAGTGGCATTGTCATTATTGGTTTGGAGTATTGGCTGTTGTTGTTAAATTATTGAACATTAAAAATAAGACAGTATTAAATCAAGGGTTACATTCACAAATTTTTTTCTGTGACAAGATACTTGAAATGATTAAAAAAGGAAAGATTTGTTTTGAATCAGTTTCAGTGGTTTCATTCCAAGGCTGCTTGGTTCTGTTGATGCAGGCCTTTGGTGAGGCAGAGCGTCTTGGTAAGTAGTGTGGTAGAGCTGAGCAAAGAGAAGAGGGAAGCCAGGAGGCTTGGGGAGTGAGGGAAGGAGGCCTGGGACGTGGTATGCCTAGGGGGCACTCCTGCAGTGATCGTGTTCCTCCAATTAGGCCTGACCTGAAGTGCCTACCACCTCCTCTAGCACTGCCAGCTGGGGGCTAAGCCTCAACACAAGAGCCTTCCAGATTCCACCGCTCCACACTGCTGTCTGTGTCTGTGGTGGGATCAGTTACTGTACTAAAGAGGTTTGAATTAATTGACCATGACCAGCTGGATCTGGATACCAAATCTCTCTTGGCTCCATGCACTCAGAAATAAGAAGGGGGAGTCCAACTCATACAGTTGAAAGAGTTAAATATTATTATTCTTATAAAGTGTGCAGTGCCTAGCTTAGAGTAATCATTTGGTGTATGTTAACTACTACTCTTTAAATCTTTAGTTCATTCTAAACTGAAATGGCCCAAAAGACAGAGTAACAACTTTATATAACAATTCATTACTCTCCAAAAGGTTTCATTAGAGAGATAACAAAATTGAGACAAAGATTATAGTGTTAAACCATGTCCCCTTTTTAGAAACAGAAAAAAAGCATATTTTAGTTTGGTAAACAGTTCTACTGCTTCCATATTTAGCTGAACTTTTGAAAGTGGAATTACCACTTACTCCCTTGATCCATCCTTTGACATATTTAATGTTTCAGTTAAATGAAGGTTTTATTTTTGTGCTTACTGAAAGGTTAGTCTTTGACATTTAGATGTCTTGCTTCCATGTATTTTGCCAACTCTTATTTTGTGGTGTGCTGCACTTTTAGTCAACCCGCAGTTTTTATGAGTCGATTTCCTTGTCATCAGAGAAAGGTAGAATATTTTATGCAGATGGTATTTTGGGGAGAGAGTCGAGGAAAATGAGCAGGAAAGAGACTGACTCATCAAGCTAGAGATGTCATTAATCGCTGCTTCTTTGCCTCACCTACTGAGTGGACATACTTGCTCTTCTTGGCAGCAATATTTTGTCCTCTTGATCATCACTGATGGTGTGATCACAGACCTTGACGAAACCAGACAAGCGATCGTTAATGCTGCCAAGCTCCCCATGTCCATCATCATTGTTGGAGTAGGAGGAGCTGACTTCAGTGCCATGGAGTTTCTGGATGGCGATGGGGGGAGTCTCCGCTCCCCACAGGGCGAGGTGGCCATCAGGGATATTGTCCAGTTTGTGCCTTTCCGACAGTTCCAGAATGTGAGTATGGCTCCTCCCATTCAGACATCCAACTTTGCCAGTGTGCAACCAAGAAGTTAAGCCCATGTGCAGGGTTAGGAGACATGAATGTCATCTCTTTTGTATATGAAAACTCATTGGAGGGGCCGGGGAGATGGCTCAGTGGACTAAGTGCTTCCTTGGCAAGTGCAAGGGCCTGAGTTCAATCCCCGGTTCTGCAAAAAAAAAAAAAAAAAAAAAGTCACTGGATTTGGCATTGTTTTATCTTCTTGTGTGTTTATTATGGTCTGTGTGCTAAATTATTAAAATATTATTGTTGTGAATGTTCCAGGATATATTTTATCTTTTCTGTTGTAACAACAGGAAAGCCTCTGTACCACAATATATTGAATTTGGCAGGCTCGAGGTTGGCTTGATGCCGATTCCTAGAAGACTTTTACCCAGTTGGCTCCAGGTGTAACATGCTATAGAACTGTAGGACAGCATCTCAGCCAGGATACTTACATAGCTATAATCTTATCCATGGAAACCACAGATATGTTCTCATTTATCTGCTTGTGCATTTCAACATAAACGGAGTCATGATATGTGATCTTATGGAGTGGCCTTTTACCCCCTCTAAAAAGCTATGTGGAGCAGGTTTGTGTTGAATGTTCTACACCTGTGCTTAATCACTTGCCATTTTTGTTTTCCACATTGAATTTTTATACAGAAAGACTTGTTTCTATAACAACTATGTATGATGTTCCCCTTTATAAATGTATTATGTTCCCCTATAAGCCCTACTAATATTATATCATAATTTTTAAGGTTAGTCTTGGATATTGGTTGTCACTGAAAAGAACATATAAAAGTCTAGCTGATGATGTTATATGAAATTTAGGGGCCGGCCAGATAGCTCAGCAGACTAAAGCTTACTTAGGCAGATTCAGGGACAGGGTTTGATCCCTGGTGAGCTCTGCTGGCCCTGCCTCTGGGGCACTCTGAGACAGAGATTAAGACTGGGTATGGTGGTGCATGCCTGTAATCCCCACGCTTGGGAGGCTGAAAACTAGAAAATCAATACAAGTCCAATCTATGCAGTGAGACCGTGTACTAAAGACAAAAATAATAATATATGAAATTTAATCTGATGTATGAAAATCATAGAAGTCACATAAAATCTTAACAAGACTAACCTTAAAAATTATGATATAATATTAGTAGGGCTTATAGGGGAACATAATACATTTATAAAGGGGAACATCATACATAGTTGTTATAGAATCTGAATGTTACTCTTCCCAAATAATCTAAAAGGCTACAATTTCTATAATCTTATTGAAAGCTATTTTAAGTCTTTTAAGTCTGTTTCCATGTGTTCCCCTTTGTTGCAGAGTAGATTTCATGTGGCTATACTGTGTTGTGCTTATCCATGTGCCAATGAAAGGACATCTGGGCTTTTTCTAGATTTTTTTTTTTAATACACAGAAAGCTGCTATGGACTGCTTATTTTATTTTTATTTTTTATTTTTTTGGAATTGTGATTTTTGTTCTTCAGGGGTGAATGTCCAAAGTGAAGTTGTAGGTCCTATGGTAGCTGCATATTTTAATTATTAAAGTAACAGTCAAACTGTAGTGAACACTCATACCAGTGTATATTCCCACTGGCAATGGGAAGGGAGCCAAGGAGAGTGAGATTTTGAAGCAGTAATGTTGAGGATTGTAGTGATGATGAAGCAGTCCTGTATCTTGATTTTTATGACACTTATACAGATCTGTATAGATGTTAGAATTGTGTAGAGCTACACACATGTACATTAATGAGACAAACACGTGCATGTGACACACATATGCACCCCTACCACATGTGGGGATTGCACGTAAAACTAGTAAATCTGAATGAAGGCTGGGAATTGTGCCATGCCACTGTCCAAGTTTGGTGGTAGGCTGTATTTGTATGTTACCTTTGGAAGAAAGTGGGTCAAGGATATGTAGGACTTCCAGTTTTGCAACTTACCATATGGGTTCATAATTTTTCCAAAATAGGAAATTTAAAAAGTTAGTACCAAGCAAATGAAAGATGCACATTTAAATATTAAAGAGCAACATCAACAAATCATCAGATGTTGAAAGGCCTGCTCAAGAGGACTTGAGCAGGGGTGATAGTAACAATCATAGAACATTGCTTCCTTAGCGTATTCCATATTTCATGGAGTGTTCCGAAATACAAGCATCAGAACTGAATTGTACTTTTGTCTGCAGCTATTGAGATGTTCCTAATGTTATAAAAAAGCCAGTCAATCTTCATCACTAACAGACACTTTGCTTTTTGTTTTTCTCAAGGCTCCAAAAGAAGCGCTTGCTCAGTGTGTCTTGGCGGAGATTCCCCAGCAGGTGGTGGGCTACTTCAATACATACAAACTCCTTCCTCCCAGGAACCCAGCTACAAAATAAAAAGAGCTGTTACTACTCCAGCAGAATTCTTAAGCTGCCAGGAAACAATACCATCTCTTACATAAACTCATGTATCTGTCATTTTTTGTATATTTCATCCCCTGCATTTATGATGTAAACCTGGTACTTTATGGCTTTTATCTGTTTAAAGCACTCTGTTTTGAGGAAAACAGTGCCAAGTCCGTCTTCACCAATCAATCCAGTGATTGCTGGTAATTTACAGTAATTGCAGTGAGGTTGTTTGGATTAGAACCTAGTATAGGGACAACTGAATTTTCTTTGCTTTTATATGATGAAAATGCCATTTTAAAATGTTTGTCAGAAAGAATGAAAAAATAGTTGGGATGAAGGATTTTGTAGATTGCTGTACTTTGTAAATGTTTTACAAGCTAATGCCCATACTATTGATTGAGAAGGCTTGTTAGATAATATTGAATTTATTCCTATAGCTCTACTTTCAACTCTTTTCCTTGGAGTTAAAACTCCTTGCATCTGGATTTTTTTTTTTTGTGCAGTTTGAATGCCGCACAGTTAGAAAGCATCTTGTATTCATGTGGGATTTGTTGAAAAGGAAAGGTAATTGCTCAGTTTTTAAAATATATAATCAACAAGTACAAAGAATCTCGTGTAAGTATGCTGTGGGTGTATGCCTTTCTAGATTCTTTATTTTTGGTGGCATACTGTAAACATGGTCAGGGTGGGCCTTTCCTTTCATTGGCTGAATGTAGTACTCAGGATTCTGCAGCTTTACAGACTATGGGTGCCTGGATTGTCTCAGATTCTGTCTTCTTTGTTTATTTTGAGTTTCAATAAATGCTTAGGATTTCTGTTTCCAGGGATGCTGTGAGGACAAATCATGTAAGGTGAAATTCATAATTTCAATTTTCTCTGATAAATGACTTTACTATTTTTAATAGTAGTTTTTATATTTTCCCTGTTAATGTTTCATATATTAACTTGTACTGATTTAAATATTTTTCTCCTTTTTTAAAAAGTAGTATTTTTGTCTGGTTTGTAAACTCATTATATTGGTTATTAATTAAGGGTCCTTTTTATATTTTAGTAATGTGCTATTTCTTAGATCTGGAATGTCTACTATTAAGTATAAAACCTGTATAACAACAACAATAAAAATTTATAATAGGTATAATATACTTTTTAATTTTAATTTTATTTTCAGTATTGGGGATTGCATCTAGAATCTCACTCTTACCACTGAGTTACATCTCTGACACTTTTAAAATTTATTTTGAGACAGAATCTCACAGACTTGCCCCAGCCAGGCTTCAGCCTGTTGTTCTTGTGCCTCAGCCTCTGGAGTGCTGGGATTATAGTCAGGCACCACCATGCCTGGCTTTTACTCTGCTTTTCGTGTGTAGAGAGCTGAATTTCATGGCCTAGGATTGAGTGTTTGTGGTAAGAGCACTGGCCAGTGGTGTACGAGGCCTTCATGTCAGTCTCTAGCCCAGGCAGTAGATTTGTTTTCCTGACTTTACCCTTTTGGATGTATTGCTTGCATTTTCAAGTTAGATGTAGGATATCTGAACGAGACCTTAGGTGCTAAGTATTGTGAATGCCATACCAGTTAGCCAGTTATTACGGTGTGTCCACACATTCTTGAGCAGATGCTCCCACTACTGTGCCCATACACCTCAGCATTAGTTAAAACCTGCCCCACACCCTGTGCCTTTTTTCTTCATGACTCATGAAAGAAGGAAGCTGTCAGCCACAGATACTTTGGCTTCACAGGAGCAGCTTGTGGCCAGTCTGGCTCAGCGGGACCCTCTTGCTGTCCTGGTTTCTTGAGGCTCAGGTGAGTGGTTGCTTCCTTCCCACTGGGCCAGCTCACTGCTGACTCTGTATTCCTCACCTGAGATAAGTATCTAACAGTCTGCTTTCCAGCATCTTTGTTGTATGGCTCACTGGTTGACAGTCATTTTAACTGATCATTCTTCCTCATCTGGATCTTTCATCATCTCTGATGTCCCCATTTGCTCCCTTTACCTGCCTAGAAGCAGCAGAGCTCTGTTGCTGTGGTATTTATTTTTTGTTATCTTTTTAAAACACAGAATGGTTTCAAAATGACTTTTGCTTGCTGTCTGTGTGGTGAGACAGATGGGAGCAGAGCTCGCTTGCCACCATGGCAGGCAGGTCACACTGGGTGGGCAGGTCACACCAGGCCACCTCCTGCTATTTCACTGCTGCCTCAGCTGCCCCGAGTCACAGGAACTGCTGGTCATGAGCCTCCACTGTGGTCACTGGACAAATACGTCATCACCGTCGACTTGCTTTGGTCTTCACAATTTTATATTCTGGTTCTACAAGAATTGTTCCTTTTGAAAATGGCTTTTCTTTATTCATTCTGGATCAGGTTCACCAGTACATGTGTTATTTGTAAGTACTGTGATTCCAGCAAATTAAGGTAATTGCGATCTTTCTGCAGCTTGAAAGAAAAGCATTTGTAATTTCAAAATGATCATTTTTATGAAATGCTTAGTTTTCATGTTTGCCCTCGTCACATACTCCTTTCATACTTTTCTGTACTGCAGCCACCTTTTTCCTTGTTGTGCCAGCCTTCATTCAAGTGCCATTCAATCTTGGAATGCATTTAAAGAACGCATAGCCAGATTGATCTCTGCACCTCATGCAATCAGACACGTTACAAATGCCTGCTGAGGTGATGGTGTCAGGAGTTTCTCGCTCATGCTCAGACTAAGAAGAGAGCACACCCACTCACCCTGACCTTGCCTCGTGGTGAGAGCTGAAGTTGTCAGACCATTAAAACTTTAGAGACTGATCAGGGATTTACAACAGCTCACTTGGGGTGATCCTTCAACAGCCTTTCCAGAGTGAATTCAGGGGCCCCCTTGCCACTTAGCCTATAGTTGAACCCCCCTTACCTGCTTTTGTATTGTCTGTTTTTCAATAGAAGTGACACATGTAAGCTAAGCCAAAAGTTTGGTGGGAATTGTGAGGGGTTATATTTTGGTTTTGTGTATGTCATATGATAATACATGTAAAACTTACTCATGACTTAATGTTAAATGTAACTTCCGTGTGTGAATTTCCTTTGGATAAAGTTATTTCTTGATGTTACCTAGTAGTGTCTTGTTTTCATTTTTATTCTCGATGTTACCAAAATAGTAGGAAAGTTAGAAATAAAGTGTCTTAGTCTACTTCCTACTAGTATAAAAAAATGACATACTAGATATGATAATAATTAATAATTTAACAATTAATAGAGGCTGAGAAGTTCAGTAAAATTTTGTGAGGTCTTCTGTATGACAAGGTGTGATCAGAATACACAATGAATGTTTAAATTAAAAAAAATTATAAATGACCATTAATTGTCTCCTAAAAAATACTACTCTTTGCTTCAACACACTTATCCCATTGTTCTTGCCACTTTCTGAAACGCTTTAATGAGATGTATTAAAAAAAATAGGGTGAATGCTGCTGCGTGCCATCCAACAATTGGCAGGTTCCTAAAAACATTCCAGTGAGTCCTTGCCCACATCATTCACCAGATGTGGCACATGTGACTTCTGGCTCTTACCTCAGGTCAATTGTATTTTGAATAGATTTAGGCAGTCAGGCCTGTACAGCTAAAGACCCTCAAGAAAGATGACTTCCCAGACTACTTCAAGAAGTGGCAAAACACTAGGCTAAGCACATTCAAAGTGAAGAAGAGTTTTGTTTTGTTTTGGTACTGGGGATCAAACTTAGGACCTTGTACTTGCCAGGCAGGTGCTTAAGGCACTGAGCTATCTCCCAAGCCCAAGAAGAATATCTTCAAGGAGGATTAATGGCAACATGGAATAGCTTTCATTAAAAAAAAACAAAAACCTCCTCTAGGAACTCACCATAGTTTTTGATCTACCGCATATGCCATAATATGGTAGAGGAGCACATGAGCACATGTGAGACGGGAAATCGACCCATTTTTCAGGAGCCTGTGTGCGCAGAAACTCACTGACTCCTGAAGAGCAGCAGTAATTCCTTTTGGCAGGCAGAGCTCTCATGTACTGATCACACACTAACATTTCTATCTCTTAATGTTATAAATGGCAAGTAAATTTCAACATAAGTTGTGGAGGGGATGCTTCAT
>PVKA01026559.1:13648-31673 GCA_004027165.1 Ctenomys sociabilis | reverse complement strand
TTTTTTTTTTTTTTTTTTTTTTTTTTGTCTTCTTTTGAGACTGGGTCTTGCTATACAGTTTAGGCTGGCCTTGAGCTCACTTTGTAGCCCAGGTTAGTCTCAAACTTGCAAGGATCCTCCTGCCTCAGTCTTCCAAGTGCTGGGATTATAGGTATGCACCACCATGGCTGGCTTTTTTCTTTTTTTTTTTTCCTTCGGAGGTTGAGGAAAAAACTTAATTGGATAGAAAAGCTTCTGTTGGAGACGGACAGAAGGGGGTCCTGAGCCAGTTGCCCCGGCTTTTTTCTTTTTTTAAGAGCTGGGCATCGAAGCCAGGGCTACACAGTGAATTCAACGTCTGACCAAATTACATAGCAAGACTGTCTCCAGAAAAAAAAAATTTAAAAGACTAAACATTTTAACTTACTGGGACTTTTTGGCCCTTGGCATGTTGTAGGCTTTTCCCGAGGAGCTGCTGGTCCACCATCCGAATGTGGGGTTCGTCCACAAAGGACACATACTTTAATGTCTAGGGAAAGGACATTAAAGAGCTTGTCTGTTTTTGTACAGAATTATCAAGAGGTGCCAGTCCAAACCATGGCCACTGCCTTACCCACTTAGTAGCTGACCCTGTCGGACAAACTATCTCTCGCCTGAGGTTCCGAATCTGCAGGTCGACCGGAAACAGAAGCCCAGGTGCCAGATGCAAGCCGCGGGCACAGAGGCCACAGCCCCCCCCCCCCCAGCCCCTGGGTCCCCATGCGCTGGGTGCCTGTCCTGTGCTGTCTCTCAGCTTCAAGAACCTTGGGTTCAGTATCCCAGAGATTTCTGGAGTTGCAGCTTCCTTTTTTTTGTCTTTTTGAGACAGGGTCTCACTATGCAGTTCAGGCTGGCCTTAAACTCACTTGGTAGCTCAGGCTGGTCTCGAACTCACAACAATCCTCCTGCCTCAGCCTCCTGAGTGCTGGGATTACAGGCATGTGCCACCACACCCAGCTTGCAGCTTCTTGAACTATTGTGTGTTAGTCTAGTTTCGCTCCACTTGGGGCCATGGAGCAATGGCTGTTTTTAGTTGTACAGATGAACTTCTGCTTCAGTTATGAGCAGGTGGACAGAGAGCTGTATGGCCAGCCTCAGGAAGAGGGGGGCAGGGATGTGCTTGCATGCAGGAAAGACAGAGGAAGGGGTTCTCTTTGCTTTTGGGGAGCAGAGATCCTAGGGCTGGGTGTAGCAGGTCCACGTGGTAAGGCCCAATCCATGAAGTCAAAACACACAGAGCAGGCTCAGGTCTGGTGGCACTTCCAGGCACACACATGCACATGTGTGTGTGTGTGTAGCACACATGCAGACAATCTATACTCTTAGTTTATGGTTCTATTTTTTTAACATATGCCATACATAATTGTTCTTCTACTTGCTTTTTTTGTTCATTTATTTTTGAGCCAGGGTGTCGCTATGCAGTGCAAGCTGGCCTTGAACTTCAGTGGCCCAGGCTGGCCTTGAGCTCACAGTGATCCTCCCACCTCAGCCTCCCGAGTGCTAGGATCACAGGCGTGTGCCCCCATGCCCAACTGAAGGGCCGTGCTGAAGGGCTCACTCACGGGCACTTGGCAATGCCACATAAATGCTCATTTGCTCTACCTCATTCCTTAAAACTGGTGCCTGGTGTGGGGGCTCATCTCTCACCATTCACCTCCAGGAAATCGGGGTGCGTGCTGTTTTCTTCCTGTTGGTACTCGTTCATGCAGCAGGAATCTAACTAACAATGCTGCCAGACACATCTGGGCTCACGCGTGGCTTGGGAACTTTCCAGAGGCTTTCTTGGGAGGTCTGCGTGGAGACATCACACCGCAGAGTGTGACCCATTTTCAGGGGATTAATCCCTGCAAATGCTTCTCCTGTGTTGTCCCCCAAGTTTTTCTTCTCTGGCTGTGCCAACTTAATAAATGAAAGATGCAAGCAGTCTTGGAACATTTGTCTTTTTCCTCGTAGGTCTTGCTTTTCTCTCCCCCATGCCTCTCTTTATCGACACAGGGTCTCCCTATGTAGTCCAGGCTGGCCTTGACCTTACCATACGCCCAGGCTGGCCTCCAACTCACAGTAATCCTCCTGCCTCAGCCTCAGAGTGCTAGGATTACAGGTGTGTGCCACCGCCCCCTGCTCTATTCTGTTTTTATTCTTTTTTTTTTTTTCTTTTTCTTTTTGGTCTTTTTGAGACAGGGTCTCACTATGCAGTTCAGGCTGGCCTTAAGCTCACTTTGTAGCTCAGGCTGGTCTCAAACTCACAACAGTCCTCCTGCCTCAGCCTCCCAAGTGCTGGGATTACAGACCTGCACCACCATGCCCGGCTTCTGTTTTTATTCTTCCCTAGGACCAAAGTGTCATCAAACAGGGAGTGCCTGGGGAGGGCCCGGGTATCCTGCATTCTCCACGTGATCTGTACACCTTTCCCAGCCACCTAGGGGCTCTGCGCTTACCCGCTTGGGCTCCACCACGGCCTCGCACTTCTTCCTGTAGTAGAACTCATTGGCTCCACAGGGCTCGCAGCACGGGCACCAGGGATAGACGTGAGTCCGGCAGATGGCGTTGGAGTATGTGTCGATGAGAAAGTCGATGAACACAGTGGCCTAAGGCAACCCAGAGGAGCAGAAGGTAGTGAGACTTCTTTTTGTCATATATCTACCTTTGAGCTGCATCCCTGGCTCCCCCCATTTAAAAAAATTTTTGAGACAGGGTCTCACTTAGTTCCAGGCTCGCCTCAAACTTGCAGCAAACCTCCTGCCTCAGCCTCCCAGAGTGCTAGGATTACAAGCATGTGACACCTCACCTGGCTTTCCATTTTCTTAAAACTGGGAAAGGATCTCTTACCAGACCAAAGTAGGAAAGGGTAGATCCGATGTACACAATCAGACTGATAATGTCAAATTTTCCTCCCTGGAAGCACAGCAGGACATGTTACCAAGTGGAATTCAGAGCTATGCTCTGCCATCCTCATATCCGGGCATCACTGTCAGATCCTTGTGTTTGTTCTCCAACAGAGACCGTGAGACCTGCAGTGTGACGCTCCTGTCCTGTTATCCGATCCAGTTGGGACTTGGAGACTCACCGTGCCGAAAACCAGGATGTCAAAACGGATCCCAAAGACTTTGATCAGAGTTCGTTTTTCCACATTATTTTCCCGGTAGTACTTGGCATACCTGCAGGAGGGAGAGGACCCGTATTTCCCTTGCTCTTGAGAGTGTTGACATTTTATGGAAAGAAAAAACAAGCCAGTCACCAATGCCGTCTTCTTGGCTACCTTTTAGGCAGCTGGCACAGCTGGTGGGACAGGTGGGACACTCACACATGGGACAGTCTTGCACGGGACAGTCACACACGCACCACCAGAATTTCAAGCCGCCCAGCAGCAAGTCATACAGACTATGGCTCTGTTGTGACTGTGTTAAAATTAATGGTGAAATAGCTCATCAGACTAAGTGTCTGCTTAGGCAAGCTCAGGGGTCAGGGTTCCATCTCTGGTACCGCATGCTGTGCCAGCCCTGCCCTTGGGTGCACTGAGCTGGTAATGCCCAGTTCAGGCATGCTGGCACATGCCTGTAATCCTAGTCTGGAGAGACTGAAAATGGGAGGGTCACTATGAGTCCAAGCTGTGTGGTGAAACCCTGTACCAAATACATTAAATAAATAAATAAATAAACAAAATAAAATAAAATAAAATAAAAATGGATAGCCTGGGAGTGGTGAAGCACAACTGTCATCCCAGCACTTGGGAAGCTGAGGCAGGAGGATCGCTGAGAGTCTGAGTCCAGCCTAGGCTAGGCAGTGAGTTCAAGGCTAGCCTAAACTGCATAGCAAGACCCTATCTCAAAAAGAGGGAAAGAAAGAGAAATGAACACAAGTTTAATACAGTATTTACAGTAAGCAAAGGATTAAAAAAAAAAACCACTTTGAGCAACCTGATATTTAAGAAGGAAAATATGTTTGGCTCCTAGGACAAAATGGTAATGGAAGGACAAAGGACAAGTTGTAGATACCAGTCATGGGATTGGGGTGGTGTGGGGGACAGGTGTACCTCAGCATCTGTCCTAGCTATACTTTCTTTTTTTCTGAGGGACTGAACTCAGTCCATTGCTCTTGCCAAGGAAGTGCTTATTCTACTGAATAAGTCCCCGGCTCCTAGCTGTACTTTCTACAGTTTTAGAAAAGTTGTGCAGAATGGTCCATTACCCATGGATCCCGGAGGCAAATTAAGGTCCAGCGTGGTTTATGCCTGCTGGGGACCACTATGAAGCGGCTCTGAGCAGGTCCATGATCAACCTGTCGGCTTTCTGTGTTTGTGGATCCGCTGCCTGGGGCACCTTGTCAGGAGATGGGCAGCAGACTCATAGCAAGTGATGCTCTGCGAGTCGCTGGTCCCCGGGGTGCCACAGCCAAGGAGGGTCACCTGGCTCTAAGCTCAAGTAACTAGATGAAGGCTATAGGCGTCTTGCTCCTGGGTGGAGTCCTTCTTGGGGATGACACTCCTAAATCACCAGACAGTCCCACTTGGGGAAGTCCTGGTTCCTGCCTTTCCTTAGTGTTTCCCTCCCTTGTTTGGATAGCTAAGTAAATCGGGGCCGCCCAGAGAAGATCTTTGTCTTAGCCCCAGAGGATCTCAATTGTTAGAGGGTTTTGATCCTCCAGAACCCTAAAATGATACCACGTGATTCATTTAAGCCTTCAGCATTACTCATTTGGGAGGTGTGGGCCTGCTCAGCCAACAGTAGCTGAAGGATGTGAATGCACTGTACATCCCCCTGCAACCTGGCTTTGGTGAGCACACAGAAACCAGACGAAGACCTTTCGGGCAGCCCTGGGTGCGTACTCCCCAGCATGTCTTCTAAGGAACTCCCATGTGCCAACTCAGTTTTCCCTGCTCTAATGCATCCAGGGCTGGGCCAGCACAGACACCCTGTGACCCAAGGCCAGCTGTCACTGGTCACACTGGCCATCTTCAGCAGTCTCCCCAACCTGCCTTGCTTTCTGCACGAATCTACTTTCTGACCGCAGCCACTGCTCCCTGTGGCCTGCAAGGTGCAGGCTGCTTGTATCCCTTGGGAAACATCTGTAACAACTGTTTCTTCATTTATAAAAAAAATTTAAAATCTTCTATTTGGTACAGGACCTCACTATGAAGCTTGGATTCACAGTGATCTTCCTGTCTCAGCCTCCCCAGTGCTGGGATTATAGTGTGTACTACCACACCTGTTTTCTGGTGAGCACAGCTTGGGTGGGCATGGCATGTGGTACTGGGGCTTGAACCCAAGTCCTCGCACTTGCCAGGCAGGCACTTAGACCACTGAACTATCTCCTCATCCCTCCTTGTTTTCTTTCTGAGACAGGGTCTCACTGTGTAGTTCAGGCTACCCTCAAACTCACTATGTAGCTTAGGCTGCCCTTGAACTCACGGCAATCCTCCTGACTCAGCCCCCCAGTTCTGGGATCACCGGCACGTGCTACCATACCTGGTCTTCTTTGTCTCATTGAATTATCTCAAAAATTAAGGCTTGGCACAAATCATAACCAGCCCAAACAGGAAACTCTCATCAGCGCTGTAGCCGGGAAAAGTGTTTTCTTTTTCACAAATAATTAGGAAGACTTTAACCATCTGCTTCATGATGCTTTTAAATACATCCCACCCGCTCACCACCTTTTCCAGTCCTTTTATGGAAGGCAATGTCTTTTTGCTCTGGGTAGCATAGAACCTATTTGCAGGTGTGGGGAAAGGAAAGCAGAAGATTTTCTGCGAACATAGTGTGAATGCCCAAAACTCGCTTTGCTAAAAAACAGTCTGACCCAAGACCAGTTAGATCTTCCCAGGCATCTGAATGCCTCTTTCTGGGCAGGAGGGCTTCAGTTTTATCCCATTCCGAGGGCCCTTCCTTCCCAGGCCCTCTTGCTCTGTTCTGAGCACAGGAGCAAGCAGCACATTTGCCTGGGAAGGTTAACATTGTGCAGTGAGCACTCCGATTTCTGCTTGCCAGGCCTGATTCCAGAAGTTCTTACACTCAGGGCAAGAATTGCCTGTGGAGAGTATGTTCAAAAGGCAACTCTGTGGCACACCCTTATCATTGCAGTAGTCGGGAGGCTGAAGCAGGAAGGTCACTGAGAGTTTGAGGTCAGCCTGAGCTACACAGTGAGTTCAAGGCCAGCCTGGACTAATAGCAAGACCCTGTCTCGAGATCACAAAACAAAACAGAAACCAGAAGGCACACTCTAGGGCCTGAAACCAGAGTGCTTTCAGATGGTCTGAGATGTTCCTAGAAATCCGCATTTCCAGTAAAGGGCTGGCAGGCGCAGGTCCACACTCGCAGGAACACTGGGCCCTGCGTGCTTTTGCAAACCATGGGGTTGAAACGTGGCCCCCAAAGAGCTATGCTCCAGCCCCAGTCACAGGACCTTGTTTAGAAATAGGGCTTCTAGCCGGGCGTGGTGGCGCATGCTTGTAATCCCAGCACTCGGGAGGCTGAGGCAGGAGGATTGTTGTGAGTTCGAGACCAGCCTGAGCTACAAAGTGAGCTTAAGGCCAGCCTGAACTGCATAGTGAGACTCTGTCTCAAAAAGACAAAAAAAAAAAAAAAAAAAAAAAAAAAAAAAAAAAAAAGAAATAGGGCTTCTCAGATGTAGTGCAGGCTCTCAAGATGTGATGTCTTGGGTTAGTGTGGCCCCAGAGTCCACAGGCTCAGGTGGCCAACAGCCACCAGGAGCAGACAGAAGGCAAGAGCGGCTCCTTCCCCAATGTCCTGCTAATGGCTGGATTCCTGGCACAGATGGGGGAACAAGCGTCATTCAAGCCATCCAATTCATAGCAATTTGTTAAAGCAGCCTCTGAAAGCTGACACACATTCGTGCTTGTTGTGGACCTAAGGAACACGTACCAGGCTCTGTCAGGCCTTAATTTTTGAGATAATTCAATGAGACAAAGAAGACCAGGTATGGTAGCACGTGCCGGTGATCCCAGAACTGGGGGGCTGAGTCAGGAGGATTGCCGTGAGTTCAAGGGCAGCCTAAGCTACATAGTGAGTTTGAGGGTAGCCATGAGATGTGGCCCCACTGAGCCTCAGGACACTGAGGAAGGACGTGGCAGTGCTACTTTCTGTTGAGGACTGCATTCTGCAAACAGACAGACTGCAACTCCCTTCAGTCCCCAGCGTAGGGGCCGGAGAGATGGCTCAGTGGAATAAGTGCTTCCCTGGCAAGCACAAGGGCTTGAGTTCAATCCCTGTTCAGCCAAAAACAATGATAACAACAACAAAAAACCATAGCGCTCCTCCTGCATCAGCCTCCTGAGTGCTGGGATTATTGGTGCGTGCTGCTACACCCAGCACTGTGTTTTAGAGAGTTACATTTTCTCATGTGCCTCATGTATCCTGTAATTCCTTCTCTTTGGAGCAGCTTTTTGAAAATAGCTTGTCTACCAATCAGAGATCAACAATTTATTCTTGGTTAAAGATCTCTTCTGGTGCTCATGGCAGGCCGCAAATGCCCCTAGATTTGTTCTGAAGAACGTGAGCATCAGATGTGCCTGGGCTGACCTGAGGTCTTCAGGGAAGGCTGCAAAGGTGTGATTGTGACTCCACGTGCCTCCCTCCATGCTGAGGCCACAGCCTACTGAGGGCAGGGAACGATCAGAAAGTTCCAGGGCTCTGGATGAAAATGCACAGAGTTGGAGAAAAGCGGAGGAAGCCGGAGGAAGGTAGGGGTCTCCAACTTAGGTGCTGGCTAGGGCCTGGCAGATACCCACGTGAACAACACAGGCCAGCTCCCAGGCTATAAGGAGTGGCGCAGATAGTGACAACTTATTCCATCTAGGGGGCCCAAGAATGTGCATTCCTAAGTCCCCACACGGTGTAGGCCATTGGTCTGGGCAGTAAGTACTGAAATGCTTTCTAAATTGATTCTCAAAGTGGGCATGGCAGTGCTCACCTGTAACAGATTGCACAGCAAAACTGTCTCAACAAAGAAAACATTGAAAAGTTAAAGAGAAAAAAAAGGTTTTTTTTTTTTTTTTCTTTTTTGTCTTTTTGAGAGAGGGTCTCACTATGCAGTTCAGGCTGGCCTTAAGCTCACTTTGTAGCTCATGCTGGTCTCGAACTCACAGCAATCCTCCTACCTCAGCCTCCCGAGTGCTGGGATTACAGGACTGCGCTACCACGCCCAGCTCTAGAAAAAAAAAGGTGTTGAAGCCAAATGTGTTCAGCAGAAACCATACTTGGGTTTTCTTTCTCTTTTTCAGTAGTAGGGATTGAACTCAGGAAGCTCTGAGCAAAGTCCTTAGCCCTTTTTATTTATTTTTATCTATTTTTTTCCCCCCGGAACTGGGGATTGAACTCAGGCCCTTGTGTTTGCCAGGGAAGCGCTTATTCCACTGAGCCATCTCCCCGGCCTTATCGATATATGTATGTATACATTTATTTTGAGACAGGGTCTTGCTATGCAGTTCTGGCTGGCTCTGTGCTCACTTCTGTAGCCCTCAGGCTGCTTTTGATCTTACTGTGATCCTCCCATCTCAATGTCCTTGGCTGCTAGGATTACAGGCATGCACCATTATGTCCATTTTTAAATTTAATTTTAAACAAAGTTACACGAAGTTGTCTAGGCTACCCTGGAACTGTGGGTCCACTTGCCCCAGCCTCCTACTTAGTAGAGGTTATGGACATTTACTACCACACCCAGCTCACACTTCTGTGTTGTTGGTTTTTGTTTTTTATGTACGGGGTCTACAGGGCCTCACAGTGACCCTCCTGCTTTCAGCCTCCCAAGCCCTGGGATTACAGGAGCGTGCAGCCGCAATCGCTGTTTCACCGTGCCCTGGGGGCGGGTCGGCCCGGCAGGCTGGGGATGGAACCTCAGCTGCTGCACTCTGCCTACGCGGGCGCTTTAGTCTGCTGAGCTATCGACCCGGCCCTTACACTTCTGATTTTGAATTCTGGTATTTTTCTGGGCTAGCAAGATGCCTCCTTCTGGCGTGGGCAGTGGCGCCGAGCTGCAGCTGCCCGGCAGGAGCCTGACCATGAGAGGCAACGCCCGCTGCTCTGCCCTGTGCTGTCGCTGAGCCAGGGAGTGCGGAAGGGTGCGCAGGCCCAGCGCAGCTTCCACCCAAGCTCTTTCAGCTGTGACGGGTTCCTCAGGACGGGACCCCACGGAGAGCTGAGGAGCGACGGAATGGAAGATCCCCGCATCACCACAGGTGCGTAGAAGTCCAAGGCAGAATGTCCGGGGATGCATCGCAAGGGTAGAGACCCTGCCTGGTATGTGTGAGGCTCTGGGACTGATCCCAGCAAAACACACACACACACACACACTCAGCACACACACATACACTCAGCACACACACGTACACGCTCGCTGACTCACTCACTCACTCATGGTACTGAACTCAGGTCAGAAAGGAGTTTTCCTGGGCCCTACTCGGGGAGTAGGAGTTGTGGCCGGCCCCTGTGACCCTCAGGCACTTCCTGAGCCCGTCTTCCTCTGAGCAGCTAGAGTTGCACAGCTTCCACGGGTTATGGCACATGGGCTGGGATTGCAGAAACCCCACAGAGCAAGGGAGAAGGAACAGGCTCTTTAGCAGAGAAAACAAATCCCAAGCCCAGAAAATCACACTAAAAACTGGCTTGCCATGGACCACACACTGTACGATCCTGCTAGGACTGGCTCAGGATCACACCACCGCTCCGGGGAAGTGCCTGAAGCCGTACTGCCCGGGGAGTAGCCAGCATCTACTGGGGGAACTGCACGCCGGGTAGGTCACACAGAGGCTGGCATGAACAGAATCATAGAGAGGAGCAGACAAGAGAGGGGCGTCCACAGAGCAAGAGGAGAACACACAGAAAGGTCATGGCTTTGAATACAACCACATAAAAAATTTCCTAGAAATAAAGATAGCAACTTACTATATAGTCTAGGTTGGCCTTAAACTCACAGCAGTCCTCCAGCCTCCCAAGTGCCAGGAATACAGGCATGTGACACCACACCTGGCAGCCTGGCAGGCAAATTGTCTTTCTTTCTTTTTTAAATGTATCCAGTATAGGGCCTACAGGGTCTCATTACTCAGATCGGACTCATGGTGATCCTCCTGTTTTCAGCTTCCTAAGTGCTGGGATTACAAGTACACACCACCACGCTCAGTCTCAACAGCTCAGTGCGCCCTGAGGGCAGGGCCAGCATGGCATGCTGGGGCACTGAACCCCAGCCCCTGCATCTGCCTAAGCAGGCGCTTTAATCCGTGGAGCTATCTGGCCAGCCCCAAATTTTCAGTTATAGAGGAAGAATAAGTGAGAAAGTCTTCAGATAAAAGGGAAAGAGTACATTTTGGGGATCACAGCGATCTGGTTAGGGTTAGGATGCCGAGTTGTGGGTCTTGGACAAATCGTTTAACCTTTCCCAGCTTAAGCCAGGAGCACTAATAGCTATTGCCTAGGCTCATAAAGAGACCCAGAGAGGGCTGGCGAGAGGCTGGTACATGGAAGACCCTCCCTAAACTGCAGTATCAGCATGCCCACTCCGTGGAATGGGACTGTTGCAATGTGATGTCCCCCCCACCAATTCCAGGACTACAGTGTGTGTGTGTGTGTGTGTGCGCGCACACACACACATACACACACACTACCATCTCACGTGCTCCACAGGACAGAAATGATGGAAGAAAATTCACCCCAGGTGGTCACCTCAAGCCACCGGAACTGTGGGTGATTTTATCCTCCTAGGTGCTTTTCTGCTTTCCAAGTGTTGGGCCCCAGGAAGCCAAAGTGACCCTCCTGATGGCTGGAGGAGCAGTTCCACCAGGCCCTGGCCCCTCCACCCCCACCCCCTACCCCAGCCGGCCAGCTGCTCAGCAAGTCCAGGCCAGAGTGCTGTTACCTGAAGTTGTAGCCGGGGTACAAGGACTTATTGGCGGTCTTGTCATCCAGGCGCCGGAAGCTGTACTTGGGGCGGCAGCGGTGGGACCACCTGTCCAGGTTGCAGTCCCAGTTGATCTCGATGCCCATGATTCCTCCCTGTGGGTGTGGGGCCGAAGGGGGACACCTGGGTCATGGCTCCCGGAGCGCTCATGGCTCCCGGAGCCCTCTGTCACTCACGGAGGCTCTCGTCTGGGGGGCAGTGCTGACGAAGGCTCTCAGAGCAGTGAATGTGCGCAGAGGCACTGTGCCCGGTGTGTAGGACGCGCCACTTCTAGGCTTTTGCTGTTGTGGCTGAGATGGGGGCTTGCTATGTAGTTCAGGCTGGCCTCGAGCTCAAGGTGATCCTCCTGCCTCACCTCGCGTGTGCTGGCATCACAGGTGTGAGCCATCACACCAGGCTCCATAGACTTCCCCAGTACAACGTCAAAAAATCACCACCCAGCAAATCATTCCTGTACTCCAGTCTTGAATGCTTCCCCATTAAAGATTATGTTGGAACCTGTTGGCTTCACAGCTCCTCTTACCTCTCAGTATTCCCTTCATTAATTTAAGGAAGGCTCTTGGCAGTGCAGACAGGTGAAGGGTCTTGAGAGGGGAAATTACTCTGGGTACCCAGACAGGGCTTTCGCAGCCCTCTTATGATCCTCATGTCTTAAAGGCAAGTGTTTTCATAACAGAAGCTAGAGAGGCTCTGACCACAATGAGTCACTGTGCCCACTGAAGGAAGATGCCCTGTGCCAGCTTTACAGATGAAGCAAGAGGCTATAAACCAAGAAACACCAGGAGCTGGTGGGCACCATAGCACACACCTGTAATTCCAGCGACTAGAGAGGCTGAGGCAGAAGGATGGCCAATCTGAACCCAACCTGGACAGTTTAGCAAGACCCTAAATAGCAAGTCTCTAAATAAAAAGGGCTGTGGTTAAGGCTCAGTGCAAAGGCCTTGGGCTCAATCTGCAGTATTGCAAAAGCAGAAAGAGAAGGAAAAAGCCGGGTGGTAATCCCAGCACTCCGGAGGCTGATGCAGGAGGATCAGGAGAGTTGGAGGCCCAAGGGCTACAAGGTGAGCACAAGGCCAGCCTGGACTACATAAGGGAGACCCTGTCTCAAAAGATTAAAAAAAGGGGTGGGGGTGGGGAGAGGGAGTGAAAAAGCAGACAGAGAAAAACAGGAAGCCACTGTGAAGCAGGCAGGATATGCGTTTCCCCTGACAGCCTCCAGAGGGCTCCTGGCTGGGCTGACGCCTGGATCTCGCCCGGCCAAACGAGGGAAACTAATTTCAGACTCCAATCTCCAGAATAAAGAATTTTTTTTTTTTTTTTTTGGCGGAACCGGGAATTTAATTTAGGCCCTTGCGCTTGCCAGGCAAGCACCTATTCCACTGCCATCTCCCCAGCCCTAAAATGTGGTTGTTTTAAGCCACGAAGTTCGTGGTCATTTGTCACAATGGTCACCGGAAGTTAACACCGTGGGCAGGTCGCTCCAGGGTTATGGGCCCACGCGGGGATTAGACCCTCCATACCCCGTGAGGCCCTGATGCCTAGCCTCGGGGTCGCAGGACGTGGTTCCTCCTGGTCTCTGACCAGCAGAGAGACCCCACCCACCTTCACGGCCACTTCGGAGAAGCTGTCTCCGGCGTCCCAGAAGATGTCTCCTAGCCGGAAAATGGGACACTGGGGGTTTTGCGTCTTGTGGAAGGTGCAGGAGGTGTTCAGGCCCGGGAGGATGTTTCTCCTGTGTGGCATTGAAAGCAGACAGACACAGTCACAGTACTGGTGTGACCCGCGGGTGGCAACCCCCAGGATGCCTGTCTCCCAGGGGACTCCTGTGGAACATGTTGTCACAAGGTGCCAGGGACAGTCTGTGACCAACAGCATGTGGCACAATTGATGGGACACTGTGGGCAAAGATGTGTGGGCTTCCATCTTGTCCTGTTTGGGCCCCTTGCTAGAGGGAAGCCGGCCACAGTGTCCTAAGCACACTCAGCCACCTTCCAGCCACCACCAGGGAGAGCCTGGAGAGGACTCCCTGCCCCGTGGAGTGTGGGGGTGACTTTCACTCCAGCCAGAGCTGGATGAAGACCTGGCGCCAGAGCCACCTACAGAGACCTCCAGGTTCCTCACGAGGAGTTTCTAGTTCTGGGCTCCGTGGGCATGGGATCATTTGTTACACCGCATAGCATGGGGGACTAACTGATACAGCCAGGCATTCTGTGCACTTACGTGGTGTAGTTGTGGCCAGGGAAGTCCACGTTGTTCTTGATGAGCACTGTGAAGTTTTCTGCACTGCCCAGGAGTGCAGGCCTAGGAGAGAAGAGTGGGGTCAGTGACTGCTGGATCCAGATGGGTCAGCCTGTGGGCCAACAGGGCCCAAGGCTTCTAAGCTTGTAGCTTGGTGTTTAGTCTTTGGGACAAGTAAAGAAAAATGGAGGGGCCAGGGAGATAGCTCAGTGGAATAAGCGCTTCTCTGGCAAGCTCAAGGGCCTGAGTTCAATCCCCGGTTTTGCCGAAAATAGATAAAAAAGAAAAATGGACATAGCGAGCTAGTGGACAAACCCTCCCGAGTTCTCCATAAAGCCTCTAGCTTCTCCAAGGAGAGTCAATCTTCCCCTCTCCCTCTCTCTTGTCCTATCCTGTCCTTTCCTCCCCTTCCCTCTCTTCCCTTCTCTTTTTCTTTCCCTTCTCCTCTTTTCCCCTCCCCTCTCCTCTCTGTCTCTCTTTCTCTTTTCAGTACCAGGGTATGAACCCAGGTCCTTGAGCTGGGTGTGGTGGCGCAAGCCTGTGATCCCAACACTGGGGGGCTGAGGCAGGAGGATTGTTGTGAGTTCGAGACCAGCCTGAGCTACAAAGTGAGCTTAAGGCCAGCCTGAACTGCATAGTGAGACCCTATCTCAAAAAGACAAAAAAAAAAAAGAACCTAGGTCCTTCACACTGAACTACATCTCCAATCTTTTCCTTGTTTCTCATTTTGAGACAGAATCTTGCTAAGTCACTTGTGATCTTCCTGCCTCAGCCTCCCAGACTACTGGCACTATAGGTATGTTAGAATTTCTCCCTTCTTGAGACTCTATGACATTTATAGTGCCACTTTTTTACTTTTGGGTCACTCTGTATTTATATGTTCAGTGCTGTGTTGATAGATATTTAATAACCAGCCCTCAGCTGGGCGTGGTGGCTCAGGCCCGTAATCCCAGCACTCGGGAGGCTGAGGCAGGAGGATTGTTGTGAGTTCAAGACCAGCCTGAGCTACAAAGTGAATTTAAGGCCAGCCTGAACTGCATAGTGAGACCCTGTCTCAAAAAGACCAAAAAATAAATAAATAAATAAAAATAAAAAGTAACCAGCCCTCTAGGGGAGAAAGGGCCTTCAGTAGCATTTGCTATTATTGTGGGGTGATGCCTCCTGCTGTGGCTGGCTTCCCACTGTTCAGGAGACACCTGCAGTTAGGAAGAGATGAGTATAATTGGCGTGGGGCTGGTCACGGCCAGGTCCAGCCAGCACTGCCTGTGGCTCTCCCAGGAGGCCTGCAGCTGTGCAGGGCTACGACAATAACTCCCTGCTCTGGGCATCACCAGCGGTCAGCACAGAGCCACCCAGCGAGTTGATGGCATCGGTCATTCCAGAGAGGCCCCTGTGGCCCGTGGGTCTGCACGAGTTAGGGGAGCACAGGCCCCGGGCTGAAGCAGGGCTGCCACCATCCGTCC
The DNA here is from genome assembly GCA_004027165.1 of Ctenomys sociabilis. Lineage (NCBI taxonomy): Eukaryota > Metazoa > Chordata > Mammalia > Rodentia > Ctenomyidae > Ctenomys > Ctenomys sociabilis. Next base: position 17,049 of record PVKA01026559.1, on the reverse strand, counting down.
CTCCGTGAGCTCAGCAGGTCTGGATGGTGCTGAGCAGGAAGCTGGGCCCTGGTAGACAGCAGCAGGAGACAACTGGGGGTGGCTGAAAAGCTATAGCTGCCGCCTGCTGCCCGTGTGCACAGTGGCACAGGGAAGGGAAGAGGCTTTGGAGGGGCACGGAGAACCAGCTGCCTTCTACCCCATGACTTGCTGAGCTGCGCTCCTGCTGGGGGGGGGGTGCTTGTGAATGTGGTCACCTTCTTCCGTCCATCGTCCATCCCTCTCTGGTGACATGGCCTGTTTCCACTCTGTGGAGAAGCCAGCTCTCTGTACTCTCTGTACTCTTCCTCGGGTGTGTGGGCTCAGGGCCCAGGGCTGGCGAAGCAGTGGCACGGTCCACTTCCTTAACCATAGTGATTGAGTTGCTGGTAGTCACGTGACTTAGCTCAGTGACACCATCTGGGCGTTCTTTTGTGTGTGAACAATTAGGAAAGAGGCACTCATTTGTGCTGGTAGTCTTCCTAGGACAGGTTAAGCCTGTAATTCTGTGGGGCACAGTATAAGGAAAGCCAAGCTGGAGGAAAGAAACAAGAGTGGAGAGGGAAGGAGAAAAAAAATCTCCCTGGTATCATTTGGAGCCTGGCTCAAGCCCTGCCTGACGCCAGAAATTCTGGAGGCCACTTCTGCTGGGGTCACTGATGCCGGCTTCTTGGGAGGCAGGTTAAGTTGGGTTCCTGTCATTTACATTGGCAGAAATTTTTTTATAGCAAGTGTCTGCTATGTGCGGGACCCTCTGAGCCCCAGCCTGGGCAGTCCTCTAAGGACCAGGGGGCTACAGGATCTGCAGCCTTTGCCACCTGCGTGACATTTATGATTTTCTATTTCCAGACCTCTGTGCATGGCTTTTCTGCCTAAGAGACTGCAAGAGCCTTTGGATCTGCTACATATTTGGGACCCTTACATTTCACGAGTTGTCACACATGCAATAAACATCTAAAACTGCTATGCTGTGCTGGGTTTGTTACATGAATAAATTAACCATCTTTGTTCATTTATACGGCAGATGAAGAAACCGACTTTCAGGGGCTGCAGGCCCAGGTCAGGTCACTGTGCAGCCCAGGCCCAGGCTTCAGGAGCTGTGTGGCATCTGTCTTGGGAGCCAGCTGGTGGCAAAGCAGAGCCGAGAACCAGAGTCCATCAAGGCCTCCTTTGTTTTGAACCAAGAACCATTTGGGCAATGTCCCACCTCTAGCATCTGTTTCCTCTGTGCCAGAAACTTCTGCCGTCTAGAAATGAATGTGGGCTGACAAGTGAGGGCCAGGGAGGGTGACGCTGGCGCAGACCTCGGCCTGGCTCCCCACGCACCAGCCCAGGGACTGGGGGCCCTGCGTCCCCTGCACAGGGAGCAGTGTTGAGTCACAGCAGCCATTTGGCACGTGTGTGGCCATTTCAGTTCCCATTTAATTGAAGTTAAGACTTTTCTCTATGCAAATGATAAAAATTCAACCTCCGGGGTCAGTCCTGAGGTTTGAACACCCAGCCCACTAGGCATGCTGTACTGCTGGGCTCTATCTCCAGCACTCTGGCTTAGGGTTTTTCCATCAAGGAAATGAAGCCTCTAGAGTTTCTGGCTTCAGGCAAAGCTTGATCCAGCTGTTTAGGTATAGCAGCCAGGTTTCAAGTACTCAGTATTCACACACAGTTGTCATATACTTTGGACAGCAGGAGCATAGAAGATCCCCACAATCATAGGGAGTTCTGTTGGACAGTGCTGGCCTAGAACCACCATGTGGACCAACTGTGTGTGTGTGTGTGTGTGAGAGAGAGAGAGAGAGAAAGAGAGAGAGAGTCTGTCTGCCTGCTTGCCTGCCTGCCTGCATGTGTGTGTGTGTGTGTGTGTGTGTGAGAGAGAGAGAGAGAGAGAGAGAGAGAGAGAGAGAGAGAGTCTGTCTGCCTGCCTGCCTGCCTGCCTGTAAACCAGGCAGTTAACTCACTTTACAACATCTGATCAAGATCGTCTTATTTTAGCAGCCCCACAGGGCAGTGCAGTCTTGTTTGCAGGTGCAACTGCTGTTTGGTGACAGTGCCACTGTCACTTTCCAAGTTCACACAGATTAGATAGATGTGCCAGAGGCAGGATTTGAATCCAGGTCTTTCCAACTCTTCCCTGCTGAAAAGCACCAGCTACGTGACTTTTTCTTTCTTTCTTTTTTTTTTTTTTTTTTCTGTCTGAGACAAGGTCTTGCTGTGCAGTTCAGGCTGGCCTTGAGCTTACTTTTATAGGCCAGGCTGGTCTCGAACTTGCAATGATCTTTCTGCCTCAGCTTATCAACTACTGGTATTACAGGTATGCGGCATCATGCCCAGGCAGCCCTGTACTCTCTAGAATTAACCTCCTGATGGGGTGTTAGAGGATTAATGCAGCAGCCTTGCAACCTGTATGCCCTGTGAGCATTTGAGAAAACCTTGTGTCTTCCACTCTCTCTTCCCTTTTTCTTCTTCCTTTCCATTCTTCTCCCTTCCTCCTCCCTTCTCTGTCACTCAGCATGGCACCAACTGTCCCAGAACTCTGCAGGGGTGGTCAGGGGGCCTAGGAAAGGTGCTGGGCACCCGGGGTACTCACAGGAGGAGTCACAGCTAGCGTGGCCTCTTGGGCCTGGAGGGCACCAGTCCTCTGTGTCTGTCCCTCCTCCCGCCTGCAGGTCTTACCGGGGGGCCTCTTCCACGGTCTCGGTGGGACACCAGGCGGACACCTCGCAGGTCTTCTTGGTCCCGCTGTACACAACACACCTGCCGGTCTGGATTCCTGTGGAGGGGCAGGGGTCCCAGAGCCCGGATGTGAGCAGATGGTGGAGGGGAGGTTCCTGAGGCTGCCATGGACACACAGGACCCTATCCTTTCCACTAACACCTCAGACAAAGCCGACAAAAACAGGAAACCTCTCTGTGTGTGTGTGTGTGTGTGTGTGTGTGTGTGTGTGTGTGTGTGTTACTCTACAGGTCTACTATGAAGCCACAACTTCAGCCTCATTTTTTTCACATTTTTGAGACAGGGTCACACTAAGTTGCCCAGGCTGGCCTTGAAGTTACAAGTCTCCTGCCTCAGCCTCCTGAGTAGCTGAGATTTACAGGCATGTGCCATTTGGTAATAGTAAGCTTCTAAAAAGGCACCAGAGAGAAAGCACAGAAAAATACTGCATGCAGCCAGGCGTGGTGGTGCATGTCTGTAATCCCAGCACTTGGGAGGCTGAGGCAGGAGGATTGTTGTGAGTTCGAGACCAGCCTGAGCTACAAAGTGAGCTTAAGGCCAGCCTGAACTGCATAGTGAAACCCTGTCTCAAAAAGACAAAAAAAAAAAAAAAAAAAAAAAAAAAAAAAAAAAAAAAAAAAAAAAAAAAAAAAAAAAAAAAAAAAAAAAAAAAA